>VWZG01001246.1:611898-745390 GCA_013396735.1 Grallaria varia
TCCCTTCCCAAACCTTCCCAAACCTTCCCAAACCTTCCCTTCCCAAACCTTCCCAAACCTTCCCAAACCTTCCCAAACCTTCCCTTCCCAAACCTTCCCTTCCCTCTCCTGTCCTTTTTCCCCTGGCCTGGAAAGCCCTGCAGAACACAGCGAAGGGGAGATGATACCCTGTGTGAGTGCCTGAATGCTCTCTGCTTGGAGAGGGCTCTGTGTTTATTGTTCCTTCTTTCCTCTGAGTAGGTTTTCTTTTGCACACCCTCTTCTTGCAATAGTTCGATGAGGATAATTTGGAGCCCTCTCAGATACAGAGAGGTGTCTCAGTGGTGTCTCATTTACTCATTTCCTTACCCTGTCTGTGAAATATCACAGCTCCTCTTTCCTGACGGCTTGAATGCATCACATTCAGGGAAGCTGCAACTCTGAGAGCTTTTGAAGAACAGTAATAATGAAACCTCTCTAGTGCTTTTTATCCAGTGTGTAAAACCCAAACTTGTGGTGGCTTTATCACCTCTTCTCTATCCGGGCATGAAACATCAACATACAAAACAGTCAAGTGCTCTGTTCCTCAAAGCTGTCTCCAGTCAACAAACCCCTGCCACCTGTAAGGGATTAAATTCACACTTTTTGTGACAGTCAAAGAAAACCAGAGTTAGAAATCGGCCACAATGCACTCAGAGCAGCTTCTTTAGCTTCTGAGGGTGTTGGCGTGTATGCGCGTGTGTTAAATGTGAGGTGCCCCTTCCACTTCATAATCTGTGCCCCTCTAGACTCTTTTATCTACATCTCCATGCAGCTGATGTACTACAAAGCAAAGGATTTCAGGCTACTGTGGTAGTCAGGTTTTTGTGATTTCCACCCTCCTGGATGACTATTTGCACGGGCAGTGCCATTGTTAAATGATTTGAGAGGGAAAGATTCACGCTCTGTTTCTGACATTTGCCTTCCATTGCATCCACACAATTGCTCTGCTTATTACAGCTTCTGCAAGGAAAAAAAATCCTTCAGAAGTACTTCACTATTTTTTCTATCATCAAAGAAACCAATTTTACCGAGAGCCTTATTAATAGTAGAGGTGGAAGCGGAACTGTAACAGCAAAAAGCCAGCAGGCATAAAATACTTGGTTTTATTTTCCTCTCTTTTTTTTTTTTTTCTTATGAACGCTAATCCCACATCACTTATTGCTTTTTTGAAAGAGTCTGATTAGAACAAAAAGAACTGATATTAACATTAATTGAGAAAAGTTAATTTTACAATGCAGACAGGTAAATGGCCTGCTCAGGACAATGCAAAACTGATGAAACCCAGTTCCTTGCTGCCATTTTCAGAGGAAGGTATTAAGGACTGTTAATTCTGCATTATGTATTATTAATTATGCATCTATTTTGCTTCTGCCAAAACCAGAAGATTACTTCAGAATAATTTTTTCTTTCATTCTTTCTGCTTTATTACCAAGTAGTGATGGATGATAGTTGAATATCTACACACTTTCCATGCTTTTCTAGGCAGTTTCTAGATCTGCCTCGGGCAGCATGTATGTAGATTCAGCGCTGATCCCAGTGTTGGCAGTCTTTGTTGAATCTTCTGAGATTAGGCCATAACCTTTCATAACCAGTTCTCTGCTGAGGAATGCGCTGAACTGATTGACCAAAGGAAGTGCTCGATTTTAATGTCAGTCAGAAATTAGAAAAGATAAAATAAAATTAACCCTGTGAGAATGATAGCTCTTGGAATTGTCAGAGCAAACAAACAGGACTCCTCCTTCAATTTGCTGCAAAGACTGTGGAAAATAATAGTCTTTAAATTAGATGTTTGGTTATCTTTTTACTCTGTAGATGTCTCCACTTGGGTCTGCTCCTTCCCTAAAGAACATCAAAGCCACACTGCAGGAGGAGCCATGTCCTGCAGCTCTCCAACTTGGAGCACTTGTCTTCTGGCTTTTTGTCCTCCCTGAAGTGAGACAGGGCACCTCCAGCTGCTCTCCTGTCAGGTGGATATTGGGAGCAGAAAGCTCAAGGTCCAGGAGGACTCACGTCAGGAAGGCCCCTAAAAGCTGTGCTTCTCTAGCCTTTCTTCTACCATGTATTCCATGTGGAACACAGAACTCCCTCACTGGTTGTCAAGCCAAGAGGGCCAAAGCCTAGACTGTTAAAAAAATGAATAATGCATAAAATTAGCAGCCTTAATTTGTGCATTAAACATGACAAATTGAATATATCTTAAAAAAAAAAAGGATTTTGTTCTGCCGTTATGGACTTAATTCACTCCTTCTCATATAATTATGAAAGTGAGATCTCAGAAGAGGTGGACAAAGAGATCTCATTATTTTAATTTTAAAGTAGGTTTTTTCATCCATATTGTGCTTTGGTTTTGACAGTTGTGCTTTTCTATGTCCTAATGCATCACAGAGTTTGGGCAATTTGGCACAGAATAAAAGGAATTAAATTAAATTATAAAATGCCATAAATCTTCTCTCTGCTATTTGTTTGCACCACTAAACCTTGAGGTGCTAATTTTAATCCCAAATTTCTGTTGGGGATGTAGCATGGAAATCATCTATGTTTATTTTCATTGAATTACTCGTGTCTCCTCAGATAATTCTGAAGAATGGGGCCTTGACATTTGTCTTAGTTGTCCTATTGAACCTTGACATTATAATCCTTAAAAGACTTTGTGACAAAAACCTAACAACTTTACAGTATTTTTCACAAAGATTTAGAGAAGCCCTAATTGCTTACACATCATCCCTCTTTATTGCAGGATTAACAACTTCCTAATTCCGTTTTGGTTCTTTTCCTAAGGAAGCCTTGCTGAAAGAACAGATATTTTCACCTCGGCGGTGAGTGATGTTTGCCCAGACAGATGGCCTTGAGGATCAAAACTAGCCCTTGTCCAGCTGACTTGAGGTGAGGTGGGGACAGGGGCAGTCACATCTGTCTGTGCACATCTGTGTGCCCCTCTCATAGCCCACAGACACCATGCCGAGGGAATCTCTTTTTCCTGTGGCAAGGAAAAGTCATGCTGAAGAACTAACATAAGCTTGGCTCTATGCACTTTTCAGAGGACTTTTTTGAAGACCGTTAGCAGTCTTGAACCCTTCCCCTGTTTCACAGACTCTTAGAACCGTTTGGGTTGGAAAGGACCTTAAAGATCTTCTCATTCCAAACCTCCCTGCCATCCTACCTATTCGCTGGGTCTTCTTTAATGAGTGTCAGGACATATGAAAGGATTATTTCATCTTCTCCTTGGTGTTTTCCAGTCTGAAGGAGATATAGGAGTTCAACCAAAAAAGCACTTAATGGTGTTTAAGGAGTTGGTATTCAGGAACATGTTCAGGTGGGGACAGGTAAAAACCAGATTGTCCATCCCAACACCAGCTGCAGCAGGTCCTGGTACAAATGTCACTTGCAGCCTTCTCCAAGCCAGGTTTCTCCTCTTCTTCTGTAAAAGCCCATGCACGGCTAAGAGATAAAGAGGAAGGGACAAACTGAAGGGCAGAGGTAGGTACCTCTTTTCCTGAGCCCTTTCATGGTTATGTGCTACCCTGAGAAATTAAGGCGAATTAAAACCAAAGCATCAACTCACAACTTCGGTCTGGGGCAGAACATGAAGGTGTTTCTGAAAACCGAAGCCCTCGAGACTTGAAGACATTGTGGTTTGGCCCGTGCTGCCTTCGCATCACGATTATCTGCCTAAAGTAGCGTGAACCGCCCGGCAACTGGGGAATTGCTTCTGCCTTCCTTTACAGCCGAGCAACCACTGCCCCCAAGTGCCCATTCACAGGCTGTTTTTTAAGTTGGGGGCTCACAAGGCTTTTACAGAATCACAGAATGGAAAGTACCACAGTGGATCGTCTGGTCCAACCTCCCTGTTCCAGTAGGGTCATCCCAGAGTACATGGCATAGGATTGTGTCCGGATGGCTCTGGAATATCTCCAGTGAGGGAGACTCCACAACCTCTCTGGTCAATCTGTTCCAGTGCTCAGTCACTGCACAGGGAAGAAGTTCTTCCTCGTGTTCAGGTGGAACTTCTGTGCATCAGTTTCTACCCGTTGTCTCCTGTCCTGTTGCTGGGCACCACCCAGAAGAGCCTGGTCCATCCTGTGTGTGATGCTGGGGTTGGCAGCGAAGCCCTCACCAGCCTCTCTCTGTGTGTTCTCAGCCTGCCTAGTGCTGTCAGCTGCTCACATAGCTGAGTCACTGCCTTTAGAATCCCACAATCCATTTTCTACCCACCAAACACCTATTGCCTCTCAGAAACCATGTTTTTATAACGTCTCTATGTCCTATGGTGTTGCCTTTAAACCATGCCCAGTGAAAATAAATTCCTTGAAAGCCATTTCATTGTCAAGATTGGGGCCAGACTACCTTAAGTTTTGGTATTCCATACACTGAAAAAAAATGGGTTTCCTTATGTGTCCCACCCAAGCAATGGCCCTTTGTCATCCAGCATCAATTTATCTTCTCCTTGCTTTTCAAATCAAAATGCACTCTTGGCATTCTCCAGTGCTCATTTTCCCAGGAAAAAGATATTTCCTCTGTAAAGCTCAGGTTCTTTCTTACTTAAGCAATTACCTCCTCCTTACTGCTTCATTCAAATGTATTGAAGGTAATTAAACACATTCATTTAGTGTGTACAATGTGATCTAAATACAATATTGCTTTGCATTTAGGATAACTAGATATGAATGGATTAATGGTGTTTGAATCTCAGGTATCTGGTATCACAGTGGAATAAAGCAGGCCGTGAACACACACTACAATAACACATACTTGAAAGGAAGGGTAGAAAGAAGAGAGACCACAATAATGCTTTTCAGCCTCAGTAGATTTGTGATTTGTGCTAACTTGGCTGTAATAGTCTTGCACATTTAGGCTGATGTGTCCATCAAAAACGTTGGCACGAAAGCCGAGGATAAAATTAGATGTCAGTAAGTTAAAAGCCATTTTCTTTCTCTGTGACAGAGACAGCCCACTCTTATCCCTTTATCACTACTAGAAATTCAGAGCAACTGATTTAAGAGTTCAGCTTGTAATGTGTACACACACATTAGGAAAAACATATGGAAGGGCTTTTTCTGTTCAGGCCAGTGAGTAATACAGCAGTGTCTGGATTCCTCTCCCACACACTGAGTGATTGAGCAGAAACCCTGCTGGTAGGCTGAGCAAGAGGGGGAAAAAAAGTCCTGTTTTGTTAATGTGATACTTTGCAATCAGGTCAGCAACTCTTCTGAAGCTGTTCTACCAATGACTCCCCGGTGGTATCATGACTTTACAAAGCCTGTCTGAAAGCAGTAAATAATTGCCAGCAGGCAAAAGAGAATTTTAAGAAAAAGATCAGGAGAGAAAACACGGAATCAGATACCTACCTGTTCTGCCCATGAGACAGGTGAGAATCCTGCAGCCTTTGGTGCTCAGAGCAGGAGGTTTTCAAGTGAAAACCTCTAGGGCAAAGCTCCATTGCTGGGAGCGGCTGAGCAGGTCCAATCTTGCTTACAAACTGGCCATTCTTTTCCCACCTCTAACTTCATCTTACCTTTTGATTTCTCTCGTGTTTTACTCCTTAACCTGTAAGTATAGAGACTAAACACACCCATTTTGTTTTTATTGAAGCTGACTCACCAGTGGAAAGGGAGCCTTGCAAGAAGACCAGACCCAGTTATGCACTTAAATAGACTAGAGAAATAGACAGCCATAATGTCTTGAACGCTCTTAAGGCAGTAGCCATCTGATTTTGGAAACATTTATAACGTGTGTAGAAAAGACCTGTGTGAACTCAAGGTCCTTTAAAGATAGTGTGCCATAGAAATCGGAAATGAACTTTTCTCCAGGTTTTGTAGTTTGCATTTTCACTTTCCCCCAGCTCAGCGTTTCATGCTGTCTCCAGGTTAACCAGTGCCTCTAAGCGACTGAGTTTTGCTCAGTCTCTTTGGGGAAACTTGCACCTGATGTGTCCGAGATGTGGCACAACCTGAATCTGCAGGAAGGAATGAGCCTGTTTGGAAGGACTTTCCTCATGGAGGGCTCTTTCACTGGGCTTGGTGAAACAGTGGAAAGGGCCTCACTTGCTAGGGTGGCCAGGGCATATTATGTTGCTTCAGCAAGCCTGACTGCCTTTCCCTGGTTAAAGAGCTGCTCTATCCTAGCGCTGTCAGGAGGTGTTATTTCCAGAACTCTGAGCCTGTTGGTTATCCATTTGTGTTTCACACATACCCTGCCTTTCTAAACAGACATGACCATTTCCAAGCAGGCTGAGTCTTAATAACTACATCATCCAGAACAGAAATATGCATTCATAATTTAGGCATAGCTGAAAAAGCAACTGTAAACTCATAAACATTCAGCATTAAGAGTTTGGCTTTGGTTATGTTACATGAGGGCATGAGTTTTGGAACAAATTAACTGCAAGATTGCAGTGTCTGAGTATTTGGTAGCATTAGAGATTTCCTGCCCTCCGCCTTCCTAGATAGCATTTAACTGACTTTCTAATGTATTTACTGCCAAAACTAGGACTGAGCCATGTGATGCACATTAGCCATTCCCTTTCCACTCTACACTGACTTGTTCACAGGCCAGTTTTAACATGGAAACCACAGCAAGCTTTTCAGACAAACAATAGATTGCAAGCAGTACATTAGGCAATATTTTATTCTCGCTTTGTAGTAGCAGTACTGCAAACAGGATCATGTTCTATACTGTATCTTAGCACCTTAGACTCTCCTTCAGCTAGTTAGCAGCTCATTTACTTAGAGCTGATAGCCAAGGTACTTTGGATTTTTAAAAGCCCTTATGTTCGCTTTCTTATTGGTGTCCTGTCTCTCATTCAAAAACACTGAGAGGTTTTTTTCTTCCTCCCCACTGCCCTCCTTCCCTCTGTGCACCTGGCAGTTTAACTGCTCCCTTCCCTGCCGCCTTCCAGGTCTGGGGTCATGCACAAATACCTATGAAACATTTATCAAAAACCTCAGAAGCCCCTGTCTGAGTTCAGCTTCTGTTCAAAATGAGCTGCAGATCACAGGCATGTTGCGTGTGTTTCATTAACTTTTCATCAAACCTAGACACCGGGTTTCTCCACTAGAATTTTCCTTAATGAACAACCTGATTATTCACTGCCAGACAGCTTTTTCCACTCTGAACCGCTCTGTGGAAAGTATCCCGTGGGGTGAATTGCACGGTAGCTTGTGATAGGAATAGCAGCCTTCCTTCCCTTCTCTTCTGACAAAAGACAAAGCCATGCAAATGTGTACAGCCTTGAAACTGGAATTCTTGCTCTGGGATGTGACCTGAGGGAAATTGGATTATTTCAAACCTGTGTGTAAGGGAGAAGAAAGAATCTGCAGCTTAACCACACAGATTATGATGACAGAAATAAAAGCAGACCAGTTTTGACCCTGAATTTGTAAGACACATGCAGCTTTTGGGCCTTGTTCATATTCAGGAATAAAAAGAAATTGAAGGCTGGCACTGTGCACCTTGGGAGCAGTCCCATGGGACACGTGGTGGCTTTAGCCTGCAGGTGGCACACAGAGAGCACCGAGTGAAGAAAACACAAATGGGCACCGAGACCCAGGGGCTGGCAATAATGCAGAGAATTTTCTTCTCATTAAACACAGCCTTTGCATTTCACAGTGCTGCAGCAGCTCTCAGGTGACTTGAGAGACCTGCTCGCAAACACATTTGCCAATAATGACGTGCTTAGGTAGAAGGGAAGGCAAGGCAAGGCAAGGCAAGGCAAGGCAAGGCAAGGCAAACAATTGGTGATACTAGTTTAAAACAGAAATATCCTTCTCCGGGTAAAACTGATCTCAAAACCCATCATAGCTAATGAAAAGAACGTGTGGAAAGAAAAGGTCTTCTCCACTGGAGAGCAAGTACCTGCAAAAGGAGTTAAGCCACCTCTAATTTGTCATACATACATTGTGAAGTTTGTCATGGCCCAGCCTGTGACAACAAATACAGGAGTTTAACTATGTATTAGTTTATTATTACACCAATGGCATAAAAGAGCACAGCTGATGATAAGTCTTGTTTTGGGGACTGAAAGTTATCTTTTATGGAATTTAATATGACTGAAGGTGCAGGCCACGAACTCCGAAAAGAAATAGTTCTGTATCTTCATAATGCCACAGTGTCAGGCCCATAGGGCAACACGGGCCAGTGCCCAAAGAAAGAGGATGAGTTGTCCTGGGTATCAGGCAAAGGGCACTGAGAATCACTGGGACTTTCATCTCCCACCTTGGGCCACCTCTTCTTCTGGCCTTCTGGTCTGTAAAGTCTGTGAGTCCTGGCAGTGCCAAGGTACTTAAGTGTTGTCAGCCGGGCACTAATCGAGCAAGGTCCTGAAGGATGTCACATTCATGTTCTGAAACTCTTGTCACTTTCCAATATGAGAATCAAAGAAGTTCATCTCACTGAGCTCCTCTAATTTCAGGCTTTTGAGTTACCATCACACTTTATAGAAGAATAGAGGAAGAACAGAACAGTCCCTTCTTTTTTTTTTTTTTTTTCCCTTGGGAGAAAGAGTTAACATACAGGGGGAGGCATTTTTGCATTATATCAATATTGGCTGTTTCAGAGAATGAAAGTTCTGGCAGAAATTCCACTGGAAAACCTTTAATCAAAGTAAGTGACATGAAAAACTTTGACAAGGCTGGTGTAAATGGCTTTTTGTTTGACATGACTTTAGTTGTGCTTTGTCATTATTGTGGTCACCAAAAGAAAAGGCTTCACAGTGCATTCACTGTTTTTATTAAGCCACATCACTGTTGCAACTTTGCTTTTTGTGTCTAATGTCCATCAACATTAACAAGGTATTGACTGGTGCCTGGAGTTCACTGTTAAGATAGAGAAAAACATAGATAAAATCAGAGAATTGTTTAGGTTGGAAAAGACCTCTGAGATCATGGAGTCCAACTGGTAACCCAGCACTGCCAAGTTCACCACTAAACCACATCCCTAGGCACGACATCTACTTATCTTTTAAATGCCTCCAGGGATGATCCTTCAGCCACTTCCTTGGACAGCCTGTTAGAATGTCTGGCAACCCTTTTGGTGAAGAAGCCACAACAAATAAACCGGCAGACAGTTATTGATGGCATTTTTTTCAGGGGGAGTTCTGGGAAATACTGCCAGACCATTCCACTGACTCATCCACCACACTAAATACCGAGACTGGGAAAGGTTTCCGGATGTGTTTCTGAGGATACATTTGATAGTGCGTGGCAGCCTCGGTGGTGCACAAAGCACCCTGACTGTGAACACCCCAAGAGCCATGAGAGGAGCAGTGTCTGCAGCCTGGGAGCACAGGCTGCCATGCAGCTGCCACAGCCAGAGGTGAGGTGGGGCTGCATGACCTCCGAGGGAACAGATCCCCCTCCCAGCACTCTGGCAATCACCACAGCCATTTTGGGATGCAGCTGCATATATTGGAACCAGTATAACCAGTATAACACTACAACAGTATAACCATGCTGCTGTAGAGGGGATCCAGCACACCTGCCCTGTTTCTCCCACTTGTTCATGCGAAACACATTTTTGAGCAGAGGAAGGAGCAAGGGGAGAGGAGTTGGGTTAGGGAAGGGATGAGACAGAGCAGAATTCCACTGCAAGCAATCCCCTCTTTATGCAAGGCTTTGGGTGAACCTCACTTTGGCAGTGTCAGAGGTGTCCCTCCACACTTTTTAGAGAGGCCCAAGATGTGTGAGAGTCAGAAATGCGAATGGTTTCCTGATTGTCTCCTCTCCTTCACCTCTTCCTCAGTGGTTTGGGTCTTCACAGGCCCATCTGTTCGAAATACATATTCCAATTCTTTCAAGTCATGAATGTTTTTCTCTTCCATCCTTGTGTTTCCTCCTGTCAGCTTGCACAGCTATCGTATTTATTTTCATGTTCCTTTCTTTCTACATACTATCTCTTCTTTATCTTAGCCCATACTGATGTGCCCTTTATAGGGCATCCTTTGTTGAGGAAGTAAATATTCAGGAATCACCAAAAAAAACCCTCAGGTGTGATAATGTAAGAGACCTTAGCTTGGCAGGGGAGTTACAGCTGGAAAACAGAGGCAGCATCAGCAGGAACTAAAGATTTCTCTTCACCCATTGCTCCTCCAGTCATAAAGGTGAATGGTTAGGAATCTGATCCACCAGACCTCAAATAACAGAACAAGTGAGGCAAGCACTTCTTGGCCCTTTGGGGTTTTTTTCCCCATTTCTATTTATTTACTTGCATCTTGCTCAACATCCAGTGCCTCCAAGCGTGCCCAGCCCTCTTTCCTAGTGCAGCAACTCCTTTGAGAATGCAGTCTGTGCAAATTGCAGCGTGACAAACTTCAGACTCATTGGGATGGCAGAGGCACAACACAAATAGGTGTTTCCCCCTTGTAATCCTTTACCGTCAAAGAAGCCAATAAATACAAAATCTTCATTTGCTTTCAGACACCCTATGGCAAAGCAGATCAAGCTGCTCTTTCCCTTTGTTACGGCTGTGTTTCCTCTCTGCAAGATTAACAAGCATTACTGTGGATTTGGGCTATCTGCGCTGCCAGGGATTGCCTGCAGCCATCGCCAGCTGAAGAGCAGCAGCGCAGCGATGGCTGGTACCCTGCTCATCAAACCCAGCACTCTGTGCTTCTTCTTCCTCATTAAAACGGCCAGGGCTGCACCCTGGCTCGGCTGCGTCCGTGCCTGTTGCCTGATTCACACGTGATGTGGAAGAATGTGCTTCTAGGAAACCAGTCCTTCTCTTCGGGGCAGATAAGGCAGCACAGTGAGATAAAAGGGAAGTTTACTGGACAGCACTGATTTAACAACATTAATAAACCACAGCTATTAGTCCAATTACATAAGAGCAGGTTATCCTGTCAGCCCTAATACCAGAAGATGATAAACACAGATTAATTTCAGCTTCTTTACCGTATTCAGTTCTCCAGATAGGGAATTAAATGCCTGAGTTTATCTTTTTGTAAATTGCTCTGATATAGCTTAATTATAACTTGCAAAGAGGTTTCTGGCCAGCAAATGAAATCCTTAGTTCTCCCATTAAGTACGGCTAAAATTGCTCTCAGCTTACAGTTACTTGTAGGCTGAAAACTGAGACCTTAAGGTGGTTTACCCCGTTTTTGTACTTAGAAATGCAGAAGGGAAGTAGTATTTAGCCAGTCTCAGAAATGTTACATCTTGGGTTGGTCTGTTTTCAAGCAGTTATTTGGAAAGATACCCAGCTCGCTGGTTACCACTGCACTGACGCAGGGCAGAGTGAGGTTTTGTGCCATCATGTCACAAAGGTTCCAAAAACCAGAGCAGTGTCACCATAATATTAACTCTGTTGTTCATCACAGAGGCATCAAACAGGATCTTTTTTTATCACAGAGGCATCAAACAGGATCTGAGCTGCTGAGCCGTCCACTTCATAGGCACAAACAGACTTATACATGGCCTGTTCCCCCTGGTGTCAGCACTTCAGCCCCTGGCTGGCCACACAGCCCTGCTCCCAAAATGACATTTCTGTGCTTTCAGAGCACTCTGCTGGCATGGCCCTCGGTGGGGCTGCACTGCAGGGAGGTACTTATGCTGTCCCATGGCTTTGAAGATGTGTCCCTAATTAACTGCTTACAACTGACTCATTTGAGGGCAAGTGAAGAGAAGGGATGCTATTCCCTCTTTGCATCCTACCTGGCATTTAGCTTAATTTCCTGGAGTTACACTTTGTCACATGATCCTGTCCCTTGACCCTTGCATAAGGAGCTAAACAACAGTGGCCCCCGCAAATTACAGGGCTGGAAGTGATGGAAACCTGTGAGATGAAACATGTAGTCCTGCTAGAAACAGCGAATTAATTTTAAATGTATTTAAAATATTAAGTCAGAGTTATTATAATTATCCTATTATGAAGCATATTTGCAAAAATAACAGTCCTGGAGATGGGTCTTTCAGGCCAAGTTTCATCTCAAAACAAACTCTCACAGCACTTAATATCCCTGTGAGCCTGTTAATTACATCTTGGCAGAAATGGAACCCCTATAATTAGGCTGATGTGTAGGACAGATTGTTTTCCACAAAAAAGTTGACCGCAAGTGCTCCTTGATGGACCTAACAACCTTCCCATTTGAAAACCCCTATGCAGCTGCAAAAGATACAGTCCATCGTGCCTCTCTTGTGGGCTTGATGTGATTTGGCAGGACTTACTGAATAGTTTGAAGCCAATTTGTTAGTGGAATGAGTGAAGAGGTGATGAAAGAGCTTTAGGCCTTGAGCTGTAGGAAGGCATTTGACCACACAGCTTCTCCTACACATTTTTTTTCCGAAAGAGGGCTCCAAAACTTCTGACCCTTCATCTTCCCTGCGCCAAACTCTCCACTGTGGCAATGTGCTCTGGCATTTCAGATCACCATCTGCCTCTCTAGCCATGAGACCCCTGGCTATGATATCAGATGTGTAATTCCCATCATTTCCATCACCTCCAAACGTGAATGCTTGGCTGGGGTCAACCACAACCTGGTACCCTGAGACTCAGCTGCTTCCAAAACCTGCCACAGCCTCCTTTCTGCCCATCCATCAGCAGCCTCTGACTGGAAGGGCCCGTCATGACCTGTAACAGTAGGTATTTTGGAGTGGGGCAGAGAGGGGTGGGAAATTGGCACTGGTTTTGAAAGCTTCATTTGAAAATTGTGAAATAAAAGGCACTATTGGATGAATATTCCCAAAGGATTCACTTACCTTATCGCCCCTTTTCTGTCAGTGTGCAGAGACAGTCAAAGGTCCCTCAGATTCAACCTCTCGTTTCACATGTTTGCAAAAGTTACTTAAGAAAAAAATCACACAGCTCCTAAGTTTTTTGAAGTATTTCATTATTTTTTTAAGCTGGTAAACATGGGGTGGTTGACCCAGATTGCTCTCAGTAACTGACTGGAGCTTACTCTTCATGTGCCCAAATCAAGCCCATGTGCCTTGGCTTAAATTCTGCTTAGTGAGGTTTAAGCCAAGGGATGCTATTTCACAGTGGGAGAAGATAAGGATATGCACAGGGGTATTTAAAGGGGTATTTAGAGCTGAAGGAAGCTGACATGGGGAGGTCAGTCACACGCCTGCATTTGGTCAAGAATATTCTTCTTGTCTCATACTCCATGTCCAGCACAGAACCCTGGCATGGAGACAACCTCATCCCTTCCCTATGTGGGACCCATTCCTTTTCAGAATGAAGGGCTATTTGCTGAATTTCTGGATAGCTTCAGAGATCTGGGTTTATTTTTGCAAGTTCTGGTTCAGATTATTCTGTTAGAGTATCATTTGTGAGAGAAGACATTTCTATTGTAAAGATACAGCAGTTTTCTGCAGGATTTTGTCCATTCTGTCCCTATAGAAAGGTGTACTTGAAAAAGCAAAAGAGAATAAAAAAACAAAACAAATATAAAAAACCCCAAACCACTTGAAATCAGAAGTTAAACTCTTGAGGCACAGGAAATGTGCCAGAATAAGGTTCCAAGGACAATACTACTGTTTAGTGCAAAATCACTAATGCTTTCAAAAGCTGTTACTAACTACAGATGCCTTGACGATACCACAAGTTGAAATGATCCTTGAGATTCAAAGCCCCCCCCCCTTTTTTTTTTAATTTCCATTTGATTTGTCAAATAAATTTGATAAATAGATAAATGAGTTCTGAAAATGAAACCTCACATGGAGCAGATTGTGCTTTTTTTGGCCAGGAGGAAAAAGAAAATTGGACTACGCACAGACTGGGGGAGAAAGTCTGGTCTCTAATACCCACAGAGGAACAGCTTCTGAGAATGAGCCTGGTGTTGTGGGGGTTTGAAGTGTATATTCCCATAACTGCTATCACTAATAAACATTTATGTTGGTACAATGCCCAGTCATTTCAGCCTGATGAGAATCCCTACATGGCTCCACTTTGGTAACTTCTCAACAAACTGATGACAGTCTGTGCTTTCCATTATTGTGGAATACATGATATATTTTTATTACACTGGATACCTTGGCATGAATGATGTGCTTCTGGATGCATTTGCAGCCAAGGCTTCTTGTTTTCACAGAGTTGAACATTAAGGTTTTTCCTAAGAGGGATGAATTTCCTAATGTTCAAAATATGATGTTCAAAATAGGCTTTTTGGATAATTCCTGCAGTTTCTTCCCCAATTGAAATATATTCCCTAAACCTTGTGAAATTGTGGACTTATTTATTTCAAACCCATTTCATCCAGAAACCTTCATTCTCCTTCACAGTATTTTTACTGCGGTACCTACACCAGCGATCTTCAGAGCACTCTGAGAGACTGAAGTGTCATTATCCTCAGCTTTCCAAGCAGACACAGACTAATGCAGGATAGGAATTGATCTCGCTTAACTTCAGCCATGTGAAAGTTACGGGTTTGGGATAAGCTTGCTTTACATGGACTCAGTCTATAGTCCTCATAGAAGGACATCCCTTCAGAAGGTGATTTCATCCAGTCTCTCAGGGACTTTTGCTTAAGAGTGGGACAGTTTGTCCTCTGGAGGTGCCTTGGTTGTGAGAATATCAGAGGGATGTGAAAGAGAAATGAACAGTATGCGGGCTGCCTGATTTCTTAATTCAGCACCTCTACCTCCCTGTACATATGAGAGTGAGAAGACACTGTATGTTCTGTAAAATGAAATTCTGCAATTTGTATGCAGTTTATTAGGTCTTATGCATATTAATTTATATAAGTACATACTTAATTTTATTGTATCCAGTTTTACATAGTGACAACAACACTCAGCAGACTCCATTGCAATGTTTCCAGGGAGTGACAAAGGCTAGAGCAGGTTGAGAAATGTGCATTTTTGCTCGAACTACTGTTGGTAACAGCTCACAGATCAATTCTTATTTTATTTTCTCTGTGTGTGTACAGGCATCATGCCTTGGTAAAGGCATGATACAGTTCTTGTCTCAATATGCCAAGACCATGTGCACATTTACTCACAGAATAATAATTCACAACTGTAAGACCTCTTGATTGCCAGCAGTGTCTGCATGCTGAGAGCATTTCTTATTCCTTTTATGTTTGTAATTTTGTATCTTCATGTATGGAAGAATTCATGCCAGTATCTCTTCCACTAACTATCTGTTGATAGTTAAGAAAAGTGGAATCTTAAGCAATTATGTACCTAAACATCTTTCTTTCCTAAAGAAGAAAACTGTATAAAAAGGAGACATATTCATCAATGCACTTCTTTGGCGGACTTAAATATGTGAAAGACTTCTAAGACTTGGGAAAGGCCTTACAAACCAACATGCTGACACTTCCTTTCCACTGTCTTGTAGATGTTCAGGTTTCTGAAGCCCATAAGTAAAAACATTTTCTCCTTAGTGTAGTGAGTTCAAAGTAATAAAATCAGAATTTGACATAGTTCATAAATTTCGAATTAACTGTCATTCACTGTTAATGTTGGCATTTGACCTTTCCATCCGTATTTCTGTTTATATATTAAGGCAGCAGAAAAGCTAACTTGTAGGCAGGGAGGAAAGAGAATTCTTCGTATTTTCTGACCTGAGCAGAATGACTTTCCAAAGATAGAATAGCCTGCGAAAAAAAAAGTCACTGAACATTCAGGATCAACAGATGGGCTCCAGCCAGCAAGTTCACCCCTCTCAGCCTCAGCCTTGGACACCACGGAGCCCATAGTTGTGCACCTGCAGATTGAAAGAGAAGTTAAAGTCATAAAGGACAAGCTCGGCTGTGCGAAATAATTAATGGGCAAACTCTTTCTCTTCATTCACACTGAGTGACCCCTCGCTGAAAGGAGTGGGGCTATTTGGGTAGAAAGGCAAGTGCTCCGAGTGAGCAATCACTGTAATTTTCCAGCCCTTTCTACACTGCAAAAATTGCCGTGGCTGTTCAGTTATATAAATGGATTGCTGGGGATAAAGGGTGCGAGGATCAGGCTCTGCAGCGGGAGGCTGGAGGACCTAAAGATATACGTGCGTGTGCTCCTCAGCACCAGCTGCATTTAAGTGAAATGATTCCCATGAGTAGGGTCTGGACTGCAACAAAGGGCCTCCCTTCTCTAGCCCAGGTCCCACACTGTGAGTAATCGGAGATTTATGGTGGATACACCACGAGCAGCCTAGCAGGACATGTTTGCTTTCAAAGTGCTGCTCGCCACGGAGAAGCCAAGAGACTCCTCGGGAGCTGCATGAGGAAGTTTGCACTGATTGTGACCTGACTGAGCAAAATACTTTGGGGCCTAACATATGCCAGGCAGTACCTTACGTATGCCAGGCAGTACCTTACATGTGCCAGGCAGTACCTTACATGTGCCAGGCAGTACCTTACGTATGCCAGGCAGTACCTTACATTTGCTAGGCAGTACCTTACGTGTGCCAGGCAGTACCTTACGTATGCCAGGCAGTACCTTACGTATGCCAGGCAGTACCTTACGTATGCCAGGCAGTACCTTACGTATGCCAGGCAGTACCTTACGTATGCCAGGCAGTACCTTACGTATGCCAGGCAGTACCTTACGTATGCCAGGCAGTACCTTACGTATGCCAGGCAGTACCTTACGTATGCCAGGCAGTACCTTACGTATGCCAGGCAGTACCTTACGTATGCCAGGCAGTACCTTACATATGCCAGGCAGTACCATACATGTGCCAAGCTGCACCTTTCCCCTGCGCTCACTCCAGTTTAAAGGAGAACTGGGCCAGTTGCAGGTGGGGTGTGACCGTGGCCAGTCAGAAGGCGATTACTGTAATTTTAAGCAGGCTCTGTGCTGGCTCGTGAGAGTACAGAGTGCAGGGCTGAAAGGGGAGCGGGTTTTCGCTCTGTTCTTCACAGGTCATTAAATGTTTCTGGAGTTCAGTGAAAGGAGGCTGGCACTGCCCCTGTCCCTCTCTTGTCCAGGAGGGAAGGGAGCCGTGGCTGTGAGTGTTCCATACAGAACCCCACAGTCCTGAGGTGGAAAGCAAAGGGCACTCTGTGGGCAGCCAATTTACCTCCACTCCTGAGCAAGTGTAAAGCAAGAAAGGGAACTCATTATCTTCCTTTGCAGCTTGAAGGGAAGCTTTAATAGAGGGAAGGCTCCTTAACCTGAACTGAATTTGGTGACAAGCCTAGCACACAATAATTTGCAAATAATCACCAAAATGCTTAAGCCATGGGAGTGTTTGGCTTAAAAATAAGGGAATCATGGGATATATGTCTGCTTGTGTCTATATGGTAATAACATGGGCTGCCTCCAATTTGTACAGCAGGATTTTTCTACTCCTCAATGTAACTCAATTTAAAACCCTAAGATCTGAAGACAGTCAAAGAAGCTCTTTCTGAGAGCTCTCCTATAAACATTTGCCTGCAGAAGTATGTTATTTTTTAATAAGCAGCAGCTAAATGGATCAACATTCCTGCCAAAACTGGGACTACATGTGTGTGGGTGTCCCACATAAGCAGAGGGATAAGGCATCCTGTAAGCTGAATTCCACCAAAAAAAAAAAAGAAAGGTCAGGCAATGTCTAAGTTCCAGCTTAAGATAAGGGATGGGATGGACAGGTTCAGTCCAACCTCTGGCAAATAAAGGAGAGCTTTTCATTGCTGGGTGATCGCAGGCACACAAAATAAAACTTAAACACTCAAAGGAGACCAAGTATGATCTCACTGCAAGGAACGGACTCATGCTCTCTGACAGCCACCATAGAAATGCAATACTGAAAAGTTCTCTGATGCTGAAAGTCAGAGAGGGAAAGCACAGTTCTACTAGCAAAGGCTCAAAATGGCTGCATGAGCTGGAAAAATAGGTGCATCCACCTTCATCTAACTAGACCATGTGAGTTGTGGGCACTGAAAGCCTTCTATCACATTTAATATTAATTCATTTTTAAATTATGCATACTGTTTTTCTACCTCATGACTTCTATAGCTCACCTTTCTTTGGAGTATGACTTTAGACAGAAAGAAAAACAATTATTTCATTTTAGAACTTCCTGTAATTTCCATAAATGATTTTGGTTTGTTTAGGGTTTTTTCCTTTCACACAAATGCATTAGGTTTTTAATAGTAGAACACTCTGGATGACCGGGGAGCTATTGCACTGTAAACTGAACTTTTGAAGAGTGCGAGTAATATCAGACCCAATGGCTGTGTAATTTTAGTAAAATATATCCACATGGATGGGAAATGAAGATAAGATTTTTTTTTTATCAAGGAATGCAAGATATAATCTTACAGCAGATTAAAATTGGAGGTACTGAAGCTATTTCAAATTATCAAATATGTCTGTAATTTCTTATATGGATACTACCTTTATGAATTCAACATATATCACTGTCATTTCATGGGGAAAATTTTGAGACATTTTAAGCTTTGCTTATATAGCTTTGCTTTCTGTTAAATCCTGCTCTCCAGAAGTCGAGCCAAATCTGAACTAGTTCTGTGGACTTTTCTTAGGGGACTGAGATTTCCACATTAATGGGAGGGACAATAACTGACAGCTCACGCCAGCCATGTGTTAATGATGGCAGCAGAGCTATTGCTTCATAAGAAGTATCACCGGAATGACAGAGACTGCCAAGGACAATAAAACTGAGTGAAGACTCACGCCAAAAGGTTTTGGATGGAGTATTCACATTCTGAGCACTTTCACCATATAATGACTTTCCTTCACTACAAGCTTTCATATTTTGATGAAATAACACTTCATCCTTATTATCTGTGAGATGAGTTTGGTGAGATGTTCACAGGCTGAAGTCTGCAGACCCAAATCATTCAAGATTTTCTATGGGCCTGATTCTGCACCAGGCAAGTTGATGTGAATTTTATTGCTGATTTGTCAGGGCATCTGATGCTTTTATCTTAGAAAATGTTCATAGGAAAAAAAGTCTAAAGTACTTTTGATATTATATTTTATTCTTTTAATATGCAACAAAAATTCAATGAGCCGGTGCTGATATAGATTTAGATGATGTGGTCTATATAAAATTGAAGGCTCTTAAGAGCAGCCTGCAACTAGCAGGCAAACGTAGTAAAAAGTAACGAGCAAAACTAATCTTTAGAAATACATAGTTTTTTATTAAAGAAGATTGTGCTGGTAACACACTAAACACTTTTGGAATATGGGAGGCAAAGCAAAGAGGTGAAGGGGTCCTTGAAAACTGCGGAAATGTAAAAGCTCATCCCTCCCTCCTTCCCTACCAGGAAAATAAGCAGTAAGTAACACTGGGATTTTCTATACTTTCTTGGTCACAGTGTAGTTTTCAGATGGCACCTTGATGTGATATGCAAATTTAAATGAGAAAATATTTGTCATTTAATGTAGATTGGATAGTAACTGTAAAATAGGATGTTTACTGTAATTACAGGTGTGCTGTTACCTTTTGTCATCTGATTCTGTACTGCCGATTTCTGGGGAGATGATCTGAGAAACCATTCACTGTACTATGCAAAATGAGCCAGGTTATTGCTTTGTCTTCAGAGACCATACTTTTATTTCTTTCTATCTCTAAGGTTCATATTGTATTATTATATTATATTATATTAGACTAATGTCTGATTTCTGGTGCTCTATCTATTGGAGTGGATGGGCTGAAGAGGCACCTGTTTAGGCTGCCAATGTTTGTGACAATTATTAAACATACAAATTTCTGCTTTGCACTAAATTACATTTCAAGGGTTTATGCTGTGCATAGAAAAGAGGACTTGTCATAGTAAGACAGAGCCATAGATCACACCTTGCAATAGGTCCCGGCTACAGCGCAGGAAGGGCTGGAGGAACGAGCCCATCATCCTTGGGCTCCCCCAGGCACCGTCTCTCTGAGTCCTTCAACGATTTCCCTGGGCTCTGCACGGCCCCAGCAGCCCCAACCTCCCCAGTGTGCAGACACCATGGGAGCAAAGCCAAACGGCAGTAGCTGACTGGCTCTGGTCACTATTAAAAAGTCCCTCTGTAGGCCATGAAGGGTTTTATTGGCTGTGAGCGTCCATTGGTCGCATACCAGGAGCCCTCTGACAAGCCTTGCTTGTTGGCAGCTCCTATTGAGACTGACCGTGGTTCAACATGGAAACATATTCATTACATGGAGAGCTTTGGTTTGAACCAGGTGCCCGTGAAACAATCATTTCACGTCCCAAGGCTTCCCAAAGCAAATGTTCGGTCTCCAGTGAAGGCAGCACATGATCAAGCGTCTCTGAAAAAAAAACCACCTGGAACTAAACCCAAAAAATCTCTATGGGAATGTGGCCTGATGAAAATGGTCTGGGGAGGAGTCAGATCCTTACACAGGAAAAAGTGAACCTGACTATTTTGACATGGTCCACAGGTACCTGCAAATTGCCACAAAGTGAAGTCCCAGCTACAGCTGTAATGGCTTCCCAAATGGATGCCATCAGCAATCCCTGACAGGTTTCCAGGGCTGAGTGTGTTTGATTCTACTCACATAAAAGTATACCACTCAAGGAGCTCATGCCTTGTTTTGATGGGCATCCACATAATACAAACCAAGTGTATTTCATGTGAGCTCTGCTGTGGTGTTGAAGGAACAGAATGCCAGTACACCATCCGTTAGCATTTCAGATTAAAAAAAATAAAATCATACTGCAAATAAAAATAATTAGATTAAGCAGCAAAATCCTTGTAAAGCTCACATTGTCCATGTGAGGAACTGCAGTGGTGATGGCAGGATGTTGCAGTCTGGGAAGGCAGTTAAGGCAGCGTCAATAATGCTCCTTGTTAATGTAAGCAAAGCCCAAGAGACAAAAAAGGACTGAATTCAAATTCACCTCCATCAGAAGCAGGTGCCACTCCAATGATAAGCCAGCCCACATTTGTGTCATCTCATCTCATCTCTCATACGAAGACTGGGTGTTGCTGACAGATCCTTTTATGCCCATCCCCTTCTACATGCAGAAGATCCCTTTTTCTGTGTGCAGAAACACCCTTATCAAAGTCAACAAGGACAAGATCTCTGGTTACTTTGACTTAATTTCCCCAAATCTCAGTGTAGTGCCATAATTAACCCTTTAATCTGCTGAAACTCAGAGCCACACCCTGAGCTTGGCATCAGCCTGAATCACCTCTGCAGGCACCAGTCAGACCATTGTTTCTTCTTACCCTCTAAGGCAGGTGTTTCCAGCATAGTGTTTGTGATCTGTGGAGAGGTTAAAGCAAGCTGATGCAATCTGGTTCCAGCTCAGCAGAGCTTGTAAGCACATGGCTTAATTTGATTGGAGTCCCTGAGACCATTATGATGTGTGTTATTAAGCGTGTGCTTACGTGTTTTGCAAGCATGGGAAAGGACTTCTTCAGTTTTGTAGGTCTCTGGCAGATAGCAGGGCTGTCCAGACTACACTTCAAACAACCATTGTTTCTCAGTAGTTGTTTGGTAGGAGCCATTTTGCCTTCATGTATTTCGCAAAGAGGCTTTGCCTGAATGGCTTGCAATGAGCAAGAACCCGGGGTCTGAATGCCCAGGACTGACCCACCTTACACCACTTTTTCCTGAAGTTCCCAAGTTCTGTTGTTTGCCATGTCCATTAAGAGAAGTTTCGGAGGAGGTGGATTATATAGCTGTTTCAACCAGCCAGCTGTACTGTGTTCCATATGTCCTGCTCCAAATGTCATGGAGCAACAGAAATGAGCTACTGTATGTCCATGAGAAAAAAAAACATTGACCAAGTGTTTTCATCAGCTGGGTCAATGGCTTAAATTTCTCAAGCTCACAACGTTGAGACTGAAGGTGTCTGGTCTTCTACTCTACAGATCAGATCTGACCGAGGAGTGTTTAAGCTTTTTACCTTCTTTTCAGTTTTCAACTGTCTATTTTATGCATAAAACATAGCTGGGGATTGGGAGATTGTAGCAATGGAAATTTTTGCACTCTTTCAGTAAATTCCTTCATGTTGAGCCCTGTTAAGCCTCGCTATCCACTGGCTGGATGCTTTTCATCAGGGATGCCTCAACAGTACCATGAATGCCTATGATAAGGCAGGCAGGTGCTGCTACCATGTATGTATCTCCAATGAACATCTAAATTAATGAGGCATAAAAATAGCTGTAGTTCCTTGAAATCAATCACAGACTTTAATGGCATGAAATCCTAATGTCAGAGCCTTTCCATGGAAGAATGAAATTTCTTCTGAGAGAACAGATTTTAACAGTATAAATTAAAAATTACCAAAGTTATAAATTTCCGTCAAAAAAAATAAGAAAAAAGATTGACCTTAGATTATAGAGCTGCTGTGTTAGAACACTCTGCTGTAAACTGGACAAGAAAGGGATACAGCATTAAAAGGTATTAGCTAGAACATTTGGGAAAAGCAATGCATTGTTGTCTTCTATGCAATAGAAATTGAACACTTCTGTGTTTGTTGTCTGGTTGTTTGTGCCATTTCAAAAGAGCAATTTCAATTAAAAGAACATATGACCTCCTTTTGTCCTCGAAGGAGACTCATCTGTTCCTCAGGTATACTGGAGTTGGGTGCAGCAAACAAAACCCTGTGAGCCATTTATCTGAGTATAATGTTGTACTAAACCAAAGACAACTCTGTCTGTGTGTGCCAATGTTGGACATGGGCATCTTATGAGGATATCAGATGACTCATCATAAGTCTTCTGTGGTTCTCAACAGAAGTGGAAAGTGGTGTAAAATTTGTGGATATTTTTCTACTCTTTGGACATGGTTTCCAGTTCAGGGCTTTCCTTGGCATTGACCTATCTATATATTTTGATTAACATATCACTGATTTTCTGTAGATACAAAAGGCTGTAAAGCTTAACTCTTAGTCCAGTGTACCATTTGCGTCCCAAAACATGCAAAGTCAAGCACATAAAAGTGACCTGAAGTGTGTGCATGGATGTGTGTGTGTACACAGAGGTGCACTACAGACTGCCAAGGGAGTCTTTGCAGTTCACCAGCTAAACTACAAGGCCAAGCGTTTTTTTATGCCTGATTTGGCCAGGGATGAGATCAGAAGGAAAAGGAAGGAAGCAATGAAAGAGTTTTAGAATATATGCATTATAGAAATATAGAAAGTCAGGCAACTAAAATAAAATTACATGCCTTTGAATGGATACAGAAGGGCTGCATTTCCAAGGGATGCACTGGAAATGCTATAAGCTTATGGAAATGGAAGAGCTGGCACAGCCACAGAGAGAAGAGAAAAAGAAATGGGTCCCTGTGTCAGGACCACAGCACATGAATTCAGGCAATCCCTTTGCAAGAGAGAGGGAGGGCTCCTACTGCCATCTAAAAAAAGCAAGCCTCTAAGCAGTGAGGTCCCACTCTGGAGTCAGGCAGAACAAGCTATTGTCCTTGAACACAGAAGAATCAGAAGTGATGAAAGATCTGTGGCATTTTGTCTTTACTTAGCCCTTCTAAATCAGAAAAGAAAACAAAAAACAAAAAACAAACAAACAAAAAAAAAAGGAATTGCCTTATATTTGGTGGGGTTTTAGATGGAATTAGCTGAGACTGGAGCTCTTTCTTTCTTTATAAAGACTGAACCACCAAGGGGCAGATGACTGTGGAAAAGCAAATGGTTCCCATTGTCTTCCCTGAAGGAACAATAAAATGGGAATAATTCCGTTTCTATTTAATTGCCACAAGAGAGGGGTAAAAAAAAATTGAAATCCAACAGTAGGGATTCCTCAGTGGAAAAGGTACAGAGAAAACGTCATTTGACTTTCTCACATACTACAGCAAATTTGCAGGTTTGGCTTTGCGATAAGTTCGCAGTGTCGTTGGATGAAACCAAACACGACACACCTGCTGGAGGAGTCCGGCTGTAAACAAACCCTGCCGTAACCCAAGGCATCCAAAGAATGTGCAAAACAGAGGATGCCGAGACCCCTCCGAGGCGCGGCGGAGCGGAGCATCCTCCCGGCGCGGGGGCCGCGGGGGCCGCGGGGGCCGCGGGAGCGCGGATGCTTTTCCCTCGCATCAGCACCACATCTGTTCGTCTGTGCTCTGTCCTTACAGCCGCGCGGACCTGTTCTCCTCCACAAATGCGGGGAACGGGACAGACTTTGGGAGATCTCCGTGTTTGTTGAAGGGAGGACCGACGATTCAGCCCTGCAATTACTTTCTGCTGGATTAAATTTTTTGGGGGGAAGGGGGAGATTGGGGTGGTGATCAGCGAGGATGCAGAGTCCTCTTTATCATTTAAGCGCACGCTGCGTGCGGGGGGCGCTGCGTTAGCTGGCGCTCGGTACCACAGAGGGATGCTCGGGGATGCGGGAGCGGGAGGAGAGGAGCGGAGCCCGGCCCCGGTGCCAGCCAGGTTATTGCTTTGTCTTCAGAGATCATACTTCTATTTCTTTCTATCTCTAAGGTTCATATTGTATTATTATATTATATTATATTAGACTAATGTCTGATTTCTGGTGCTCTATCTATTGGAGTGGATGGGCTGAAGAGGCACCTGTTTAGGCTGCCAATGTTTGTGACAATTATTAAACATACAAATTTCTGCTTTGCACTAAATTACATTTCAAGGGTTTATGCTGTGCATAGAAAAGAGGACTTGTCATAGTAAGACAGAGCCATAGATCACACCTTGCAATAGGTCCCGGCTACAGCGCAGGAAGGGCTGGAGGAACGAGCCCATCATCCTTGGGCTCCCCCAGGCACCGTCTCTCTGAGTTCTTCAACGATTTCCCTGGGCTCTGCACGGCCCCAGCAGCCCCGACCTCCCCAGTGTGCAGACACCATGGGAGCAAAGCCAAACGGCAGTAGCTGACTGGCTCTGGTCACTATTAAAAAGTCCCTCTGTAGGCCATGAAGGGTTGTATTGGCTGTGTGTCCACTTTCCCGAGCCGATGCCGCCCTCTCGCGGGTGCCGGGACCGGCAGCTGGCTCTGGGAAGCACCAGCAACCTTATTCCTTATAGGAAGGGGAAAAATAAATACATTAAATGAATCCGGGCTCTCCGCCGCTCTCCAGGCAAACATCGACCTTTCCAAAGGCAGGGCGCACGCAGGTAGAATTTTCAGAAACAGAGCTCTGTGGATTTTTCCTTCTTTCCCCCCATTATACATTCTCCGTGGTGTTTAGGGATCTATTCGTATGCGCCTCCCAGCGCTGGGATACGCGGCTGCCGCACCGGCTGCTCGCACAGGCACAAAGCTCCTGCCGGGGGCAATCAGCACAGGCGAACTAACCCCGGCTCTGCGGTCCTGATTAATTGGGGGTCTGCCAAAGCAAACACCTCTCTCTTCAAACCCAACACTCAGCAGGCAGTGGGTCTCCCAGGCAGTTTGCAAGGGGAGGGTCCAGCACACCATCCAGCACCGTGTGTAAGAGTTTTCCCATTAAAGCTCTTTGTCACTAGCTTCAGACACCAAAAAACCCCCACAAAAGCTGCCCTGCAGACCAAAATTACATGTGTTGGTTAGGGGTTCTTATGAGAGAGAAGTTCTCCCCTTGGTAGCAAGGCTCTAAGAAAGGCAATTCGGAGTCAGATTTCAGAGCTGCTTTAAATCTTGTGACTTCTACTGGTCAAAGCTACAAAGGTTGATGGCGTCCCTGCCCTGCCAAGGGTTTTTCCTGTCAACTTAGACAAGGTTCTAAGGGACTTGGCCTGGGTGCCTGGACACCTCGGAGATGCTGAGCTGGGAGACTCAGGTTCTCACCCAAAAAACAGGTACGGCTGTGCCTCTCTGCTCTGCTTGCATGTACAGGGAAGAGAGAGGGGACTCAGCCAGTGAGAGACAGGGGTATGAAAACCAACGTGACAAAACTTTAAGCTTCACAACTCAAGTGTCTTCAGAAGCAAATGCCCTGCCTACCCAGGCCCTGGCTGCACCGTGTCACCCTCTCACGAAAAACAACAACCAGGTGAGTTTGCACTAGAAAGGAGGGTTTGCATCTTCCTGACTCAGCTGGGCAAAAATGATCCATTCCCACTATCTAAGAATCACGGTTAGGTAGGAACAGCATTCAGCGATTATTTTTAAGTTGGGTGTGCATATTCCTACAGCTCTATCACTGTGTGGACTGAGGTGTTTCCAGGCTGCTGTGCTCTGGAGGTATATCTCAGCTGGCAACAGGTTTCAGGGCTACAGCCACAAATCAGCAGCAACAAGGAAGCCCACACTTGCACCCCACCTGTCCCCAGGCAACCAGGGACCAAGGACTATGGAACAGCTAGAAGAGTGGGCAGAATTTTTTTTTCCACTAAATTAATCTTTCCATAGAAAACGAGTGCAGGAGCTCCAAGACTTCATCTCAGAAGCAAATCCTATTTATTTGTTACCATTCAAAATCCTCTTGGATCAGCAGAGCCCAGCTTTCCAGCTCCCAGCACATTTGTGCAGCTCTACACTGGAGCTTGACAACAGTTTGGGCACCATGAGGAAATAGCACTGCAGAGCTACTGGTCTTGGGAGGATGATAGCAAAAAATTGAGCATTAGTACAAAAGGTCTTGGAGAATATAGCCATGGCATCCAAGGGACCTGTAAGAACTTTACACAGAGCTATTTTCCTCCAAATGTAAAGGGCAAGAGGGCACCACAGAAACAGCTCCAGTACAAACACTCACTTTGCCAGCTTTGGAAACCCTCCTCCAGTGCAGAGGCTCTTCCCAGGGACTTTGTAGCTTATCATGGGCAATAACAATTTATTTCAGTGTCTTCACTGTTTGATATAATAGCCAAACAGAGATATGAAAGACTCAGGCTGACACTGGTTAAAATCTATTGCTCTGCCTAATCATTGTATAACCAGCCACGGCTGAACAACAAATCACCAGTGAGGTTATAAATTGTGTATCTGCATAAATAAATAAACAGGTAATCTCGTGCAGATGGGTTTCCCATTGCATAATGTGATTTCTCTAAGACCCTTTTGAGGGCTTCTGAGTGTTGCTTCTCCAGCTCACGAATCTCCAAAGACAGCACAACTGTCAGTTTTCCACCAAGTGGAAAAGCACCAATGTCTTCTTTTGTCTGGTCCAGAGAACATTTGTGTGCATTTGGGCTGTTTATATTTTAGAGAAAGGGATCCAAACTGTACAGAAGGGGAAAGATTTTGGACAAAAAATTAGAAGAGATGTCCTGAGCACCTGTAGCCATGAAATAATCAATTAGTCTCCTTTACAAAGGTGGGAGGGCTCACCACACTGTTCTGTGCCCTGCCCCATCCTGCCTCCAAAGTGAAATTTCCCCTGCAGCTTTACTGTCATGTGAGTTAAAAAAATTCCTGATTTCCAGCCCGCTGTGAAAGTAATTATTGCTATATTCTCATTCGTAGCACACTTTGGTATCTTTGGGAAACCAAAGACAGCAAATGCATGCAGTATTTGGTCATTATCCACAGATTTCCTATTTTCTGGATGAACAGAGAGAGCAGTGAGATACTGATCACATCTGTGCCAACCTTTACATTATGTTTGCTTTCTCTCAGTCTCTTTGGTGTTCATTATTGGTTTCCCTTTCTGATGCTTGATAGGGTGAAGCAGACCTGGACATTCTGTGATTCCTTTAATAGGCTCAGCGCAACCAAGTGGTTTCAGCTTACACAGGTTTATTTTGATTTCAGGAAAGAAAAAGCAAAGGTAGAGGCATTTGCACTGGCGGGTGTTTGTGACTCAGCCCCCTCCAATTCTGTTCCAAATCCTTGTAAGAGATCATGTACTAGCATCTAATGCAAGCCTGTAATCAACTCTTTACCTTAGAAATGACCCTTTGCCACAATTTGTAGCTACAAAGAGTGAGGAAAGCGGCTGTTTTCCCCACATTTAGAGTCAGGATCTGCACTTTAAGTGAAAATACAAAAAAAAGAACAGAGAGAAAGGAGGGTTTGGAAAGTCACCATGAAAAAGATAATATGAAAAAGGGATGAAAGATTTACTAAATCAAATTTTTTTCATTATTATTTATTTCAAATCTGATCATCATGGCTCTGTTTAGGTATTTGTGTGCATACTACACAGGTGGTTTATTTTTTCATACCATTAGCAACATTAAGTTACTAAACATCCATCTAAAATAATAAGATTTGAAATTTAAAAAGCATCTAATTAGTTATTCTATTTCTGTGGACACTGTATGGCCCCAAAAATACTCAATTTGCTTTCCTAGTTTAGAAATGGGCTTTCCAGACTGTCCAGCCCCCTGATCTGTGCCTGTTGTTCCAGCTGTTCCAATGTCAGCAGTCAACAGTCACAAAATCCCTGAAGACCTTCAAACCCAGCATTAAGGAAAGTCCAAGAGAGAAAAGATCATCAAGTCTTTCCAAAAGACACAAACACTTCCAAAGTTCTTGTTGCAATAGAAGTTGTGACATCTTTTAAAAGAGATGATGCCATTTTGAGTTTCAATACTTTTTGTATGATTTGGCTTTGAGCAAGAGCTCAGATGGGGAGTTTAAATGTTTTAACAGTATAACTGAAGGAACAAAAAAGGAAGCAAAATAAAAAACATCATGTCTGTTACTGTCTAAAATCTTAATGTGAAACAATACCTCAGCCTTGGTCATATTGACTACCATCAGTGGTCCACTCTGGCCTCCAGTCGGGAGGCGTGGAGACACACCATCCATAACGCTGCTGATTCCTTTGAGAATGCACGCAGAATCAGTCTGGAGGAGAAAAGACAACGCAGAAAGAACCGTGCCTCACCAACACTACCTATGGAGACTTTCTGCTGTGCCTTTTGCAACCGGACTTGCCTGTCTCGCATCAGCCTTTTTAGCCATCAGCGCGCTTGCAGCAAGTGTGGGGAGAGCCCTTCCCAAATCTTCGTTCACAAAGCCTAGCCATGAGTGAGTCTGAAGCTTTCAGGGAATCATACTTTATCTCCTGAAAACTCGAACCACAAGATTCTGGATAGCAAAGGGTTTTGCAGCAGCAGAGTGTTGCAAGGCTTTTTAAAAGCCTCATCATAAAGGCCCATTCCTTATCCATCAGCCAACAGGCCATGTGCTCCTATGCTGGCTAAGAAGTGGCCCATTGGAAAAGCAATGGAAAAGCAAATGCGTTGACTTTTCCAGTCAGCCTGTCAGAGGTGGCACAGAGCCAGGTGACAGCCTGCTCAGCACCTGGGTGCTGCAGGAGGTGGCTCCCCCAGACCCAGCTCTGCTGCTTTCCTTGGGACGCTTCGCCACATGGTTTGTAGGCAGAGTGCCCAGGGCATCCCAAGAGCTGCCCTCCTGTTTGGGACAGTGTGGGGGCAGAAACCGAGGCTAGGACAAGGCGCCTGGGTGGGATATCTGCAAAGCCTTGGACAAATACCCAAAGGCAGGAAGCCTTCCAAGGACGGTAAGAGTTGATCCCTTATCCCATCTGCAGACATCAACCCATCTTCGGACCACCAAAGACTATTTGCATTTGACAAGATTTGTAGTTTCTGTGTATTCCCTGCCCTGTACCCAAAACCTGTTTGGCAAGACTTATTGTCCCCGTCCACCTTGTGTCCATGAATAATGGATGAATGTCTCCTGCCTTGGTTTCCCTTAGTTAACATAATGTATTCTCTTGATTAGCTTAGCCCATCCCTTCTTTAGCATAACCCAACCTTCTAATTACACCAAACCTATATTACACTGAACTTCTTTTGAGTAAATTGTCTTTGTCTTCCCCCTGAGACAGAGTCCGCAGTTATTGACCGTAACAGGACAGCACCCTCCTTGCTCACAGCTTACTCACCCCTCAACAAATTGCATCTCTAAAGCATATCCACCCTGAGCAGTCTTCTCAGGAGGAGTGGAAATCATAGAATCAACTGGGTTAGAAGAGGCCTCTGAGACCATCAAATCCAACCCTTGATCCAACACCACTGTGATTACTAGATCATGGCACTGAGTGCCATGTCCAGTCTCATCTTAAAACCCTGACTGCAGTTTTTCCTTTCACTTTACTGCTTTTGAAAGGAAATCACCTGACTTTGAAAAATAAATAGTATCTTTTTACTTATCCAGAGGTATCCAGTGTTAACAGAGTGGCACATACTTTGCATGTTTACCCCTGAGCAAGTAGGGCAATCCCAGGGCATGACTGAGGACCCGCCAAGCTGGCAATTCACACAGTCCAGCCTGATCACAGTATGGTTTGTGTTGGAAGGGATCGTTACAGGCCAACGTTACAGGTCAACTAGTCCAACCCCCTGCAAGGAGAAGAGACATCTTTAATTAGATCAGGTTGCTCGGATCCCTGTCCAAACTGACCTTGAATATTCCAGGGATAGGGCACCCACTGACTCTCGGGGCAACCCATTCCAGTATTTCACCACCCTCATCAAGAGAAATTTCTTCCTTATGTCTAATCTGAATTTATCCTCTTTCAGTTTAAAGTCCCTTGTCTTATCACAACAGACCCTGCTAAAAAAGTCTGTCTCCAAATGTGTGATTCAAGTACCAGAAGCTGGAAAGAAAGAGGCAGTAGATTGACTGCTGAATGACTCCTCGTTGACACAACTGAGGCTTAAATATCTTCCTTACTTTTAACTGATGGGTAGGGTTTACCACTGAGATTTTTATTGATGTTCTGGAAACAGGAGAATTAATTCAAGCTAGCTATGTTGGACCATTGGAATGTTATGTTTCTTAGCCTGTGAAATACCTGTAGCCCATTATTCCAGGTCTGTTACGAGGAATATCTGCAGCCCCTGATGTTAATGCTTTAGGTTAAGCTTAGCCAGCTTATGGTTTTATCTCCAAATATCTACATATAAGCCACTGATGTCTCAGCTGGAACGGTGGCTGTCACAGAAACACACCTCTTTCTCTCTCCAGCTACAACTGAAATTTGAAACTCCCTTGGGAAGCATCATGATCCAGGCTAAATCTTTGCAAAGACAACCCTTTCTGGCATGTTTGAGAATATGAAGTCTGTCACATTCCTGCTCATTGCCATGTTTGCAAAATGTCTCTGTTAAATGCCGCTGAAGCGAAGGAGCTGAGCATCACTATTTCAATTAACAAAGTCTGCAAAAGACCAGCAATGTGCTGCGCTGCTGATGAGACCATCAGCCTCAGTAAGCTTTTTCCACTTTTGTGGCTCTTAGCACTCAATGAATTCAAACAGAAATAGATGTGGAATTCCACCTCTGGCTCACTTTCCCCAGCACTTCTCCTGTGCCTGGGCCACTGCCTGTCCTGGATGCTGGAGCATCCTGAGGAAGTGACACATTCAGTGTCCAGGCACTCTGGGAGCCTGTTCTGGTTGCAGCCCCTGGGAGATAACCTGCCATTTGTTGTGCCAGCTGTGTCTTTTCCTGTCAGGAAAGCAACACCTGGTTTACATCTTACAGTGCCAACACTGTGCATTAACTGGATTTTGCATAATGAATTTGCAAATATTGTACAAATATTTCATATGTCATACAGCCTGTGTTTTGGTGTGGTAAGGAAGAAAGAAAGTATTTATTATAGGAGAGTATGAGTACAAGGACTATGTAAGTACGGCAGGAGACCAGTATTTCTAATTGCCATAAAGCATCTTGTCTCCAGAAGCTTGTTCCTGAGGGTGCAATATTTTTTTATATAAATCATTATGTTCGGACAGAAATCATAGTCACACTACTGGAAATGCTGTATTTTTGCACCAGCTGCCTCAGGATTGACTGTAGAGAAACAAGAATAAAGAAAACAACTATTGAAAGCTCAGAATTTCTCGTCCTAAAACCATGCCAAAAATTTCCAGGCTTTCCTTACAGGTACTACAAGTATGGGATTTTCCATAAAACTGAGATGCAATAAAAGTACTGCCAATTCTTCTGCCTTCTCCAAAAATCTCATGGTTATGAGACTTTGTCTTTAAAACTTTGGATTCCAGGTTCTTAATATTATATGCAAATCATGGACTGTGTTGTTTTTAAAGAAGCAAGTTTCTGCTGTTCATAACTGCAGAGAAGAAGCTGCACCTGCAACTTAGGTATGAGCTAACAATGCAAAAGCAATAGTAGAAATGCCTCTTTTCTTTCTGGGGTTTTCCTTTGTTTCAAAGAGCTTTAAGCCCATTTTTCTTTTAACAGAACCTGTCTAATGGTGCTTGGATATATGCCACCCACAATCTGAAAACTGGGAGAATGAAACCAAGTGTACCCAACGATTTGGATGTAACCATTGCGATGTTGTTCCCTTTGGTCGCCTGGTCACCAGGAATTACACATCAGCAGGCGCTTCAGTCTTGCCTTCATGGGTAGTTGGAGAGGCACTGCTTAGTCATGGAGACGCCATTTGTCACAGGTTACAGACTGTCAGATGGACTGTAGTAGTTGTGCAAGGAGAATGTCGCATACACAGATTGCTGGGCTTCAGAAATGCTCCTGACAACACTTCCAGAGAAGGAGGTACAAAAGGACACAGAGTGAGGAGTGAGGTCTCTCTGATGGTCTCCTTCTTCCTCCTCCCCAGCGCACAGTGGGACTAAACCCACTCCTTGGAACTGCTAAGGCTCTGGGAGGAAAGGTGGGTGCTGACGCTTGTGAGAAGAGCCATCTTTGTAGTACCCCAGCTTTTATAAAGCATCCTAATCAGAGGGACCGTGGCCAGAGATGCATGAAAGTGCAAAGTGACTGGGGACAACTATGGCCTTTATGAACCTCATAAAGTCTGGCTTTGTGTGAGCTTGGATGGGCACACCAGAGGTGTTTCACCCACACGTGCATCAGAGCTGCTTCTGCCCGAGGCTCTGTGCGGTGGCAGCACTGCAGGCACAGCCGTGGCCATGGGCTGCCCCCGAGCCAGGCCCGTCCTTCTCACCGGATAAAACCCAGTGCCATGAGCTGTGCATGCCAAACTGCACAAGAAAAAGAGCTGCCTTATGGCACTGCATCATTTGAATTACAGCTTTGCGTCAGCAATTCCACGATTAGATTTTAGCCCTGCCTCTCCTATGAAACCTTCGGAAAGCAGAAAGGTTTAACAAGAGTATTTTTGTCTTGCTTGTCTGCTTTTGTAGTGGGTGTTGCAGTCACCTGCCTGCTATTCATGGAAAGGAAAAAAAGTTCAGCTAACTGCTATATTATCTGTACCAAAAAAAATGACAGCTGCTAAAAATAAATTAGAAAATTCAGAAATTTTTTTTAGGAAATTAAATCATCAGTTAATGCTTAACAGGTATTCCAGGATTTCACTGTTTTCTACATTCACAGTTACAATCCTACACAGAGAAAAGCATCCTCACTCCTTTTTTTCTTTTCTTTCACAGATGCTTAAAAATACCTGCTGCCTTCTGGAAAGGATTTCTGCCAGATAGCCAGAAAACACATTTGTTAACTTCCTAAATATTCTGTTTGTTAATGCAACGGTTTATTTTCAAAATGTTTTTCCTTTTCTGAATTAACATTTTCCTTTTTAAAGGCTTCATCAGCTTCTGGTGTAATGCACTGTGGAAGTAATCTTAGCACGTGGACTTTGTTTATTCTAAATTCCTGATGAAGAGAGGTAAATGTGTGCTCGAACCTGCCAGATTTTGTGTGCTCATGTCTGTACACACATACGTATGAATTAAAAAAAATTATACATACACAATTCCTCTGTTAAAAGATCTGGGAACAAGAATGAGATTTTGGCTACAGTCATCACTGTCAAAAGCTTGCTACACATACTCATTGGACAGATTTTGTGCTGACAACTATCAAAATGCAGGTCAAACCAGAAGCACGAAAGCTGGATAGTTACCTGAGCCGTCCACATATTCCAAACTGAAATCCAGATGGTGTTTTTTTCATTTAGACAAACTTGGTGATGGGCTCAATATGAAATTTCCCAGAGGAAACAAAGTCAGCACGTCTGTCTTGGGGATGATAGAATGGGAAATTTTTCTCTTGGGATCTCAACAATTCCCTTTCCAGTCTCAGCCATGCCAAAGAAGCACTGACGTGTGCAAAAATATAAGAAGGAGCCCTGCTCCTGTCTCTTGTGCTCCTGCATCTCTTCATCCTGAGTGCCCAAAGTGACAGTGAACCTGGAGACAGCCTCCCTTGTGCTGGGCAGGAGCTTACCTGGTCCATGTCATTTGCTTTCCACTTTTAGTTGTCGACAAAGGAAAGTTCTACTTTTCTGGGGTGTTTATGTATTTATCTTGCCTACCACCCTCCCACGTTTACCTGTAAGTACAATTTAGGCAGAATGAATTGTGTGTGTGAAACACACCCCTCTCTCTCTGAACTATACAGACAACCTAGATGTCTTCTCCTGAGACGAATGAGGAGAATTGGATTGGACTCAGAAGCATTCCCTCCTTATTTGGCCTGGCAATAACGGATGCTTTTAGTCCCAGAAATAATGTAGGAAAAGCCTTTGGACGTACAGGAGACTTGAAACTGTTCAGTCCACCTGGTTGCATAAGGAAAAGCCATGCAAGCAGGAGATCCAACTTCTTCTCCAGGCTGGGAGAGCAGGAGCCAGCACACCCTGCAGCTCTGATAGTCAGCAACAACTCTGTCACACTTGCCTATGACCTGTTTCCCTTGCCGTTGGCCACTAGGCTGTGGCTTTTTTTCCCAACAGAGGGAAAGCCCCGTGTTAAGTATGGATTGAAGTTTGGGCTTAAGACCTGGGACCTTCCCATGGAGAGCTGGTGTGGCGCAGGAAGGGGACACAACTGAGATGAGGTGGGACAGACATGAGCAACCAGACTCTCGCCCCCACGCTGAGGCAGATCCCATGGGATCTGTCACCAAATGGGTCCAAGTCTGCTGCAAGTGGACCAGAAGCAAGCGGTTCAGCTGCCCAGCCACTGAGCCAGGAGGAGCAGAAACAACATACCCTGCCCAGGGCAAGGCCACCAGGAAGGTTCCATCCATCCTTGCCTTGCCTGGAAGTTGCTCCTCTGCTCCAGTCTCCCTGTGTAGTTATCCTGATGGGCAGAATCCCCCTGCCTGTGCCCTGGCTGTGGGTGATCCCTGCCACGTGTTTTCCAAATTCTCAAGTCGAGGCAGCTCCATCCAAATGGCCAATATGAACCTGCTGGCTGCACATTTGTACTGACCACTGACTGCAGCGGGCAGGATTTTCTACTGTATTGCATAACACTCAATGATATATATATTGATATATATATATATATATATAAAATTAAAATAATTTAAATAATCAATAGGTATTACTCCATAAGTACCTGAATTACATGGCATAACACATGAACAGATATTTTTTCCTGTGGAAAATAAGATTAAAAAAAAAAAATCTAGCACAGACCTGATAGAAGATTATTTAATAAATGGGGTCATTTCCCATCACATTAGTCACAAAGGGATCTAAATGTGATCAGCACACCTCAGACAAGCAAGAAGTCTGAGGGGATGGCAAACATAAACTAGAAAACAGTAGCTATTAAAATTAAAACAGGCACAGCTCTTTCACAATATGGTGGTTTAAATAGGCATAGAAAAACATAACAAAGTGTTCTGGGAGTGGGTCACACTAATACTTATGTCCTAGCCCACAAATACTCAGGATTTGCAAACCTAATACCTTATCATGATTTTGTTTATTCATTCTCTTCACAGGAATCTCCTGTCAGTAGTCATTCACATAAATGTTTTCTCAGGAAAAATAAATTATAACTGGGTATTATTTCTTTAGAAATATATTTGAAAACAAGTCAAACCACAGGGAAGATAGAATTCTCCTTTCAAAAGACTCCATGATCACCACTGTGTGATCTTCAATGCCTGCAAACACAAAATGTCCTGCAGGTAAAAAGTTCAGGCAGATATAAAACCTCACCGTTCAGGAAGTGTACTTTCACACTGAAGAGCAAACACAATGAATGCTTTATTGCTCTAGGCTGCTTTTGATAGCTATTTGGCATTCAAGGTAGTAAAACTCAGATTTGCCAGAAGTCAAAATCCAAAGAGCACCAAAGAGGATATTTGCTTACTTAACATTGTACGCTGATACACAGAAATAGCCCTGCACTGAGGCATTGCATTAGGGAAGGCAAGCACCCAAAATTACTAGAGGCTGGGGAAGCTGCAGGACCTTGTCCCAGGTGGTTCTGTCATGTACGCAAGACAAAAAGCCCAGAAAGGGAAATTAGGGTACAGAAAAATATGAAGTGAGATCCGCAGTCAGCAATAGGACAAGGGGGCACGGGCTTAAGCTCTGCCAGGGGAAATTAAAGTTGGATATTAGAAAAAAATTCTTTCCAGAGAGAGTGATCAGGCATTGGAATGGCCTGCCCGGAGAGGGGGGGGATTCACCGGCCCTGGAGGTTTTTAAACTGAGATTGGACGTGGCACTGAGTGCCATGATCTGGTAAACTGACTGGAGTTGGACCAAGGGTTGGACTTGATGATCTCTGAGGTCTTTTCCAACCCAATCAATTCTATGATTCTATGATTCAATTCTATGGTGCTTGCACCTTGCGGCTTGTTTGGGCACTTCAACCTGTGCCATTCTCTCCAGCCTCTGTAACAGGTGGAGAAGTCACAAGCTTCCTCTGAAGGGTCAGAAATCAGCTTGTGGAGATGCTGTCTTTCTTCCAGTCCCCTTTTAATGCATTGCAAACACACAAGAGGAGGTGTAGTGAATGACTCCTCTCAGCCTGATGCCTCCACTTCCAAATCCTGCAGTAGGCATCGTGTCACCCCGGGCTCATGATGCTGTCCCCTCTCCTTGCTGCTTCCTCTGGCACTGCTGGAGTGCCAGAGCCCTGCCCACACTGGTGGCTGGAAGGGTTTCATGGAGAGAAGTAGCCCTGGTGGGCACTGCTGATGGAGCCTTGCCCATGCCTGTCCAGACTAGCACCGGGTGACTTCTTCTATGCCCTCTGTGAACACAAAGTAAATGTACACTCCCATGTGTGGTTATTTCCCTTGGTCCTCTTCTCACCCATGTAAGATGCAGGTTGGACTCATAACGATGCCTGTAGCTTGTAACACCCATCACAAGACTGAAAATCGCTTTTACAGTTCCTCGAGAAATGCCCCAAAGTGTTTAGAACATTGCACCAATCACCCTATCTCTTAAATGACTCATTAAGAAAAGACACAACAGGCACAAGGAGCGCAAGGGACCTGCAAACCTGCCTGCTGCTGCTCCCCTCGTTTGCAGCTCTGTGGAGGATTGAGCAGCTTCATGCTCTGGTGACAGCAAGGACTTTGCCACCCCATTTGGGCACCTGTGCTGGCAGTAGAAGTTACAGGGCCGTGCTGGAGCGTGTGCCCAAGGTGCAAGCAGAACACAAACACAGCTGGCTCCCACTGCTGCCAGGCACACTCGCACCTGTCTTGGGCGTTCTGGCTCGAGGTAAATCAGCGCCACCGGGGCGAGCAGCAAGCAGCTCCCATTTGGGAACAGCATTCCCGTCCTCCCTCTCTGTTGCCCTGACGCTACAAATTGAACTTTGATTGCTTTGATCTGCCCGTACAGACCCTGCGAGGCCCTGCAGACTCTCACTGATTGCCGTGTGCGGTTTAATTTTATTTATTAATCATGGTGTGTGTAGGCTGGGATTTCCAGTTTACCTTCTGGGACTGTCTGGAACAATCTTTATGAAGCTGATGGTGACTCCTGTTAAACAGAGCTCTGAGAAACGACATAAGGTGGTGTCGATGGATTTCATCTCAGAGTGCACTCAGTTGATTTTTCCTTTTATAGGAAGCACATTGAGAGATTTACCTTGTTCAGAGATTATTTTCAGTTTGAGGGATTTTTTTTAATCTAGATCCAGGTTAAGATATTTTTTCTCTAAAGCAGCCAAATAGTTTAATATATTACTAGGTTGCATGAAGCAGAAGTAATCAATACTATTCTAAAGAATGTTTGATAACACCAGATAAGCCACAGTGACTATCATAAATACTGCTGAGACTGCCAGAGGTCAGTGAAATTACTAACAATTCGAGTGATTTTAACTTTAAACAATTTATTCACAGCTCTGAATTACAAAATCTGCTAATTCATTGTCATGGCCAGTTTCTAACAATTGATTGTCCAAATTCGAGTAATCGTGAGAGGAAGAAGGTTGTGCATCTCTCTAAGGCAGTCTTAGGAATGAGCATGACGTAAGGATGTCAGGTGCTCTATTTGGGTTTACAAAAGGAAAAACAGGCAATTAACACTTTTTTTTTCCCAACTGCAAGAATGTGATTCCTTGGGTCACACTAGATACAGGGTAACTTCCAGTGAAGGACTTTAAAGAAAAGAAGAAATGGCACCTGGGAAATGAGCTCTTCTGTCCTTCTCAGTTCATCTCTCTGGCAGGGATGGGGATATACATCCAATTTCTGCCTGGTGGAACTTAGGGCTGGTTCTCATTGCAAAGTGCCAGCATCAGTGCACAGGGAGAGGAGGGCTGGCAGAAAGGGTTGTTCACCTCCCAAAGCCCTGCAGTAAATTTGTTTCTCAGGAGAAGTGCTGAGGCTTTTAGGTGTTCAGTGAAGTTGTCAATTACCCAGAAGAGAGATGAAGTTGTGCATATGGATTCAGTCCACTGTATCCTGTACAGGATTTGTGGAGAAGAACAACCTTTATTGCTTTGGATGCCTTCTATAGGTTTCCATTCCAGTGCTGTTTTACCTGATAGACAGTGAGAGGGCATGACAAATTTCTGTGATCTAGTTATAACAAAGCTCTTTGATGTTTTTTCTTGTTGTATCAAAGGCTAGAGTCTGATGGCTCTAAGTGGATTATTTATTCCAGCTGCTGTTTCCACCAGCTGCTGTTTTCCCTACTCTCAGATCAAATCTGATTGTACTGCTTTGGTATTTAGACGTCTTCACTAATGATCCCCACTGATGCCTCCATATTCCTATAATGGCAGCTCTACTTCTAAAAGCCTGTTCAAACTGCAGCCAGGCTTTGTGATCTATAACCAATACTTGTTCTCTGAATTTACTATCATCTTCAGGTTGCTCTTATCTCTTATACAAGCTCTGATCTAACCTCAATGATACCAGCAATCCATGAGCTATATACAAACCACTTTTTTATGGAGCTGGTAATTAAAGGAGCCTTTAAGAAATATACCTAAAGTGTATTTGAAAACCAGATGCATAAAAATTATCTGATAGCGAGACGGTGGTGAAGGTCACAGAGAAAACTTGATAGCAGCAATGCCACCGCACAGTATAAATCTGCTTCATGTGCTTTAAAGGACATGAGCAAAGTTCAGGTCTTCACATAAAGTCCTATCCACTGCCTGGGGCACATGTTGTGAAATACCAACCCTTTCCCCTCCAAAGGTCAGAGAGCACTGGCGCTCATATGGTGCCTAAAGCCTGAAAAGCGAGTCTGGGCAAATCAACAGGAGCTGCTAAACTAGCAGCGGAATTAAGTCAATTTAATATGCTCTCAGAAATACCACAGGGTGAGTCTGGTCCACAGTGACAGAGACCTGAAATGCACACGTTGAATGTCAAATCCATGCCTGCTGGGGGGCTGGAACACAGAAATTCCTCCCTATTTCCAGCAGTTGAGGCTGCTCTGCCATGGTTGCTCCCTGTTGTCACCAACACAGTGAAAGGACCAGGTGTGCTGCCAGCAGGGTCTTCCCCCACCAAGATGCTTTGAGGAGTACCTGGAACCCTTTTTCTAGACCTTCCTTGCAGTCTCCCCCCTACTGACTTCAGACTGGTGCTTCTATTGGAGCTGAAAATGGTAGTCAAACTAAGGTTTCTGAAGGATTTATTTAATTAAACTTGCTGAAATAATTTCAGGGCTTCTTTTATTTGAAAGCAAATAAAGACATATACAAATTTCTCAAATCCATATTGGTGCAGTTGGTGAAGATATTTTTATCTCATAGTTATTACAATAAACTCCCTTTATAGACAAATGAGTCATGAAGATAAATTGGAGAGAAAGGAAAGGACTCCATGTCTGTCTTAATGCTGCCATTTGAACTAACACACATAATTAAAGACAAAAAATAAAAAATCGTGAGCTAAAGAGATTAAAAATGAGTTACCAGAATAATCTTTTTAGTCATGCATGCTAACTTTAACTTGAATTACCTCTATTTATTTTATTAGTAGGAGACATATCCAAAGCTATATTTCATTCACAACTTCTGTAAAAAAACCCCCACTTCCACACAGTGGGGTTTGTACATTTTTAAATGCAACAATAACACTTTGTGATCACCTACTACAACCCCCAAATGACATTTACCAAGAGGTGGTCTGGAAACTGTTGGTGCCTCTGTAATGGAACTTAACTTGCTATGAAATACAAATATCTAAACCCCTTTGTTTTCCTTTAGAAAATCTCCTTCTTCCAGAAATACTGTGTGTATGTATTCTGATACCAGGAAACAAACTCTCTTCACTTTGTCTGAACACATCTGGCATCAGGTACCTGGAGATTTGAGCTTTATTTCAGCCACTGATGAAACTTGTCCAATGTTCATCAATATGATGCTCAAATTTTCAAGACAATTGAAAAATTATCTTAATTTAAAAGTATTTGACAATTCTGAGACTTATGCAAAGAGGAGCATTTGATGCTCTTTAAAGATCAATAATTCTTTTAGACTGCACCATTATGCAGAGAAGTTACTTTAAAAATTTTAATGAGGTAGTTAGTCATGTTCTCAAGCTATCTTCTGAATTATTGCACCCCACATGTCTAATTATTTTGTATTGCAAAATTAAATAAAGAGCTGGAAATATTTTACAAAAGTAGATTATTGATGGTATCCCAGCACAGGAAGATAAGATTTACCTAAGTCATTGGTGGCTAAAAATCATTTCAATTTTTTTTCACATTTCCATAGAGTCAAAATATCTTTTGGTGTCTTGAAGTAATGAGACTTTATCCAGTGAGTACGTAACAGGTTTCTCTGGAGGAACAGAAAACTCCACTGTGTGTAGCTGAGGGAATCCCCCTTTTGAGGAATAAATCTCATCTTGTATTTTGTATTTTTAGTCCCAGGTGTAGAGGGAAATTTTGACATTTGGGTGAATGTATTAAATACATTCCAGTAGATTTACGAAGGGACATTTGAGTCATAATAGTTGGCCTTTTCCTCATGGCTTTAAGAAAACTCCTTACAAGCAGATGCCTATTTCCCCCATACCCACTCAGTGTTTCCACTTTCCCAAATGTCGAGTGATGCACGAATGATGCATCTGCATCGGGGGCTGTGGAAGGGACCAAGGTCTCTGCAGTGACACACATGATGGAAAGTGAATAAAAGATCTGATGTCAACCAGTTGGTGAAAAACAGAAGCTCTGCCAGTGCTGGGGGCTGGCTCAGAGCATCCACTCCCCTTGTGCCCTTCCATGTCCCACAGTCACCTTCTCCCATGCAGGGCAGGCACCATATCAGGTATGTTGGATGCTCAGTAATTGAGAGAGTGGGAAACATGAGTCAACGCAAGGGTGAGCAGTGAATTTTTATTGCCTGTGTTTGTATTTCAGAAGATTCCTGGTCGTGATTATATAGTAAAATGAACTAATCAAATGCTAATAGCCATGAGCCATGATAATTTGCTTCAAGGTGCTTATTCATTGATTAGAGTTTAGCACAGTGCCTGAAATTGAGCTAGTCAGGAAGCATGAAGTCACTACAGGCATTGAAAACACACCAGGGAAAATGAACGGTGATGAATAAATATCCCACAGCCATCATTGTGTACAAATTTTTCATACCAGTGAAGACTGTTTTACAACAACAGACTGGTGATTGTTTTCTGATGGTTTTGAATACACATCTAAGGAAGAAAGTAATCTTGAAAAGCTAAGAATATACACCCTAGTCTATAAAAATTGATACTCTACAGTGCCATCCGCAGCTTACCAATTTGATTCTTACCAATTTTTACCAATTTGATTCTTACCAATTTTTACCAACATGTTGCACAATCTCAAGCTGGGACCATTCCAGTTGATCCAGACAACGATCTATTCAGTGGATGAGAGAGAAGTGGAGGGATTGCAGGAATATTCCTCAAGGGACTCACTTGAGGGCATGAGATCATGATGTTTTACAGTCAAGCCCTACTGTAGAGTGTTTGCAAGTGTGGGTAGACCCCTTCCCAAATCTTTGTTCATGAAGCCTAGCCACGGTGATGATGATGATGACTGTAGAGTGTTGTGTTTTGAATGCTTCTGTAAATACCTCCAACAGAAGAGGTTCCAAACCAGGAAGAACCCAGAGTGTCCTGTGATGGAACAGGGGCAACAAGCACAACCTGGGGACATGGGCAATCCTAACTCAGTATGAGGAAAAAAAGGGTTCACTCAGGTAGGGGTCAGACCCTGAAGCCCACAGAGCTTATGGAATTTCCATCCTTCAATTCATTCAAACCAGACAAGACTTGGATCTGCTTTGAGCAGGAAGCTGAACTAATTCTTTCTTGCTGCCTGGGAGTATGTGTTTTCTCTCTTTCCTCTTTCATATAACCTTTGCAGACACTTTGATCTCAGTTTGGTTGCCTGGAATGTGTTTGTTTCAGAGGAGAGCGCCCTAAAGCCTGAAACAGTTTATAGAATATTTCCTTTTTTTTCCTACTTATGGTGTGGAACATTGTCTATTTTCATGTGCCACATGGAATTTTATCATTTCTATTACTGATAAAGCCGAGGGCAGGGAGGGGGGAAGGAAGGTGAAACCACCATCTGTAAACACCATTAGCAGGGTAAATTAACTGTTGATGCTTAATTAGATAGTCGAAGATACTGTTCCAAAATAGAAAACTGTTATTAGAAAATACAGCGTCACCTACAGCTGAGGTTTGAAGTTTGTCCATTCCTTGTGCACTGTTGCCCCACAAAAGGACTTCCAACAGAACTCCCGAGCCTGATATCTGGGAGGGTTCGAGATATTTTTCACAGTTTTTCATATTTCAGCTTGATGCAGCCCAGAGTACCAACGATATAATTACCAGAATTAAAATCTCTGCGAAAGTATATTTATGTGATTCAAGCCTTGCAAAAGGCTCTGGTACTCTCTGGAAAGCTCATCTTTGTGCGTGCAGAGTAGAGTGCTAATCAACACAGATGATGAGTTAATGGCAAAGCTGACAGGAACACTTAAGATAACGTGTTCTACAGTATTTTAGAGAAGCTCTGTTGATATCATTAAGATACAAGAATTATGTGACTTTAGAGGTGGCTAAGTGGTGCTAATTATGACCTTAATAATGGCAATCAGTTGTCTAGTGATTATGCATCCTTGCCTTACAGCAATTAGGTTCTATTTACCTCTCAAAATACATTCATAAAACAAATAAATAACTAAAAAACCTGTACTGTATATATGTATGTACAACAGATAATTTTTTATTCTTATTTTATTGTAATGTTACAGATTTTTCCTGTGTTCATATTCCAGTTTTTTTATGCATCAGAAAAATAGGTAACAGTGAAATTGGGAAGGAATGAAAAATATCTGTGTCTTTCACAATCATTATGACTGGTTTTACTCATCATTTTGGGCACCGAGCAGACATAAAATAACACGTAACTGTGACTCCTCATGGAATGACCTGAGAAGTTTGACTTTGTCACATCGGTAATTAGAAAACTAAAACCGAAACTCTTGCAGTACAATAAAGAACTTGGTGATGTCACCTGCCTTAGGATACTTTTCTTCATGTTCTTTGACCAATATATTGATCCATTTTTGCCCATTCTTGGGGCTCCCTGACAATTTTTCTTGCTGCTGACATGGCTGTGATCTCAAGCGAAAGCCTTGCTCTGGATATTCCACTACACTTCTCAGCAACTTTCAGTGGGTTTTTTTCCTGGTAAATTTGAAAATCTATGTCAGTCCTGTGACTTTCTACACCTTCAGATTAATGACCATGCCCATTCTGCAAGATCAGCAAATTATTGCTACAGCTCATTTACTGAAGTAGACTTAAATCAACTGGAGAGACTGCTAGGAAATGGTTTTGGCAGCAGAAGCTTCTTATGTTCACCCTTCAGTGTTGTCCCCCGGTTTTTATAGTGCATGGCGAAATTTCCTTATTATTCAACTCTGTTCTGAGCAGCCATTGACTTATTTTCAAATAAAATTTTATCTGCTTGGAATAAAATTTCCTTTTCTGTAAAGTTTGCCATTCCTTTACTTCCTGATGATTTCTGACGACTTTCAGATTTTTCTTTGAAAATGTGGTCATCACATTTAGGAAAGGAGGATCACTCTCAGTGCGACACATGACCTTGTTCCTTCCCTGTTTCTTGCATTTTCAGCAAGTCCATTGGGTTCATCCTGTTGGTCTCAAAGAAGGCTTGATCATCTGCTTTGGATTTGGTTTCATCATCTGCTTTGGGTTTGGTTGTTTGGGGTTTTTTTCCAAATCCTAGAGGTCTGTAGGTCTGTCTGAGTTGAGGTAGAATTATTCTGAGGTCTCTTATTTGTTTCTTACAGATGCAAAGGACTAACCAGTTACACGGTTCCGACAGCCATCGTTACCTCTGCCAGTAAACCCTGGTAACCTCTCAGGAATTTTTTCATCCTTTACTAGAAGGGTTGAGCCAGCAAAACTATGTGCAATTCCCACTTTGACGTCATCTCTCATTGTTAGAGCTGCTCTAGGTAAAACCATTTCAACCTCCATTGCTCTTTATCAAGACTGCTATGGCTTCTTTTAGCACAAGCACCAGAGATTTGTTGGCAGCAAGTTATCTAGACGCACACAAGTTTCCTGTTGTTATCACAAAGGATGTTTTCACTGCTTTCCTCCAAACTTGGCTTCTAGATTCTGAGGGAGGTGCCCTTTGGTGGAGCTTTTTATTCATCAGATTCTCTGTGACCTTCTCACTGGAGCCAGCAAAGCTGTGGGAGTAGATACCCTTATCATCCTCAAGAAACAAAGACTTTTCTTTCCCCAAGAGGCACAAACAGCTGTTGGTATGTCGCATTTTCTGCTTGAGAACACATCCCACTCTCACAGTCTTGTTTTGTCCTCTTTTTTGCTCGCTTTGCAGCGGCCTGGGAGCAGCAGCAATCACGGTGATAACGAGCTTCTGTGTCGGTAGATGATCTCTCCGAGCAGCAGGGATCGTGGTGTTCTTACTTGCTGCAGTGTCTGGCACTTCTGTGTCTGCAGCTGCTGCAACACACTCACTTAGCTCTGCACATTTACTTTGTAAAGCGCCCGTTCTTAGGAGATCCATTATTCTGTCTCTCGTAGTGCTCCTTAGTGATTTCATAGATGCTCCTGTATTTAGTCACTGCTGGCAGAAATCAGAATTATTTGGGTTGAAAGGGACCTTTAAAACTCATCCGCCCTGCAATGACCAGGGACATTTTCAACTAGACCACATTGCTCAGAGCAACCTGACCCTGAATGTTTACAGGGATGGAGCATCCATTACCTCCTTGGGCAACCTGTTACAGTGTTTCACCACTCTCATTGTAAAACATTTCTTCCTTACATCTAACCCAAATCAGCACTCATTTAGTTTTAATCAATTACTCCTTGTCCTATCATAACAGGCCCTGATAAAAAGTCTGTCCCCATCTTTCTTATTTAAATACTCAAAGGCCTCAATAAGGTGTCTCTGGAGTCTTTCTCTTCTCCAGGCTGAACAACCAGAATTCTTTCAGCCACTCCTCATTAGGAAAGGTGCTCCAGACCTCTGATCTTTTTTCGTAGCCCTCCTCTGGACTCACTCCAACAGGTCTACATTGCACTCATTTGGCTCAATTAGCAAAAACAAAAGGTTCTGTATTTTCCTTCCACAAGAAAACCAAGGCATTCTTAAGGACACTGGCTGTGTAGCATTGCAGTCTCATTCTTTGGTCATACCCAGGCATGGAATATGACCGCAGAGTTGGGCAACTTGCAGAATTTCTACCAATATATAACATGAAACAGCACCAGGGTTTTCAGTAATTGTGTGAGTTGCAAAGGTCTTGTGTGCTTACTTGGAAGGAGGTGGATGGACATGGCTCTCTATTTCTTCTACTCACTTCGCAGAGAGAACATTTACACTTTGTCCATGAAAACCATACAAGCTGTAAAATGCACGGGAAAAAAAATAAAAATCACAATCATCATGTATTGCAGAGCAGTAACAGTAGCTAAGCACAAACAGGATGTTGACAACCAGTTATTATTTCAGGCATTGTCTTTGGGGAGACACTTTCGTGGGGAGGTGAACCCTTCGCTCCCTGGCTCGTGGATGGAGCGGTGGTTCCGGCAGGAGGCGAGGCTTGAACGCTGCTGTCACCTCTGTCCCCACGGGTGTCCCACACTCACTAACACGCGGTTAAGAGCGCTCCGGCCGCTTCGTAAGTCTCATCCTGCAACAGGCACGCCTGGAACGGTGCGACACCGAGCCGGCCCCGAGCCGTGCCCATGCACGGCGCTCTCCGGGATGCAGAACTCCCGCTCCCCATGCCCGTTCCCGGCGCCGTTCCCGCCCCGTCGGGCCGCGGAGGAGGCGCCGGGCCCCGCCCAGGGACGTGGCCGGGGCGGGCGGAGGCGGGAGCGGTCCCGGAGCCGGAGCCCCGTCGGAGCCGCCGCCGCTGCTGCTGGATCCGGGAGAGGCACCGCGGGGAAGAGCCATGGCCCAGAAATACGACGTGGTCGTGGTCGGGGGCGGCATCTCAGGTGGGTGCCGGGGATCGCCCGCCGGCTCTGCCCGCCGTGTCCCCTCAGGAGCGCGCCCGGCGCCACCCGGCGCTGCGGGGCCGCGAGCGGCGGGGACGGCCGTGGAGAACGGCGATGGATAGCGGGAGGGGAACCTCTCCGGGGCCTTCGGGTGTGGTTGGGCAAAAGAAAGGGGGAAATGAGCCCAGCTCGCTGTTTGAGGGCGGAATTGCCGCTTCTTGCGTTGGTTTGAACTTCGTGCTCACTCGGAGGGAGTCGGTAGGAAACCTGACTCCGCAGGGGCCGCAGGTGCGGGGGAATGCGGGAATACGGGCTGGGATTGTTGCGTCCCGAGCTCGACGGTATTTTGACATTGTGGGTTTTTTTAGGTCGCTCTCGCTGAGCTGGCAGGTGTTTTCTTTTGATAAATACTGCAGAAAAACACCTGGGAATATCTGTATGTTGGGGTTTGTTGCTGTGAGAAGAGCTGTACCAGGGACAGCCCAGCTCCCTCCTCAGACTTTACTCCGCTGGACTCCTCACACTTTACTGGGCAACACTCCCAAAATACTCCTCAGATCTACTTTGGCACTAACAAGTGCATAGTAGCCCCTCATGCTTAACAAACCCCCTAATAATTAATTATTCTTCTGTTACCTCAGAAGAGAATGTTGCTGTGTTGGAGCAAACTCCTATTAAGTTTGTCCATGAGGTTAATACTGTGTTGGCATCATCAGGCAAGTTTCAGTTTTCAGACAGTCGTTCCTTCTCTAATGATTCAGAAAAGGTGAATTTTGTGACTGTGTGACTTCAGTGATACTACAGCCATTATTGCTGTGGGTAAAGTTGAGTTTCACTAGCACTGAGAAGGAGTCAGAGGCTCTCCTTTCGTTAATCTGCAGTGAATTGATGTGTGAAACAGCACATGGTTTACTTAATTACATTATTTCATTTACTGAAAGAACAGTGATTGTTTAAATAATTGTTTGTGAGTACGTAATTGTGCAAATAATCTGTAGTATCACCAAACAGAAGCAAAGAGTTTGGACCTAGACTTCCTTACTTTTTAGTTTTACCAGATGCCTGGTAATTTTTCTGCTAGAACAAGACATTTGGTCTTTATCCTTAAGGTTCCTGTAATGCACAGAGTGTCCTTAGAGAATTACCACCCATTCTGTGTGCAGCTGGTGGCAATGTCATCTTCATATGTTTTTTTTAGGGCTCTGAGAAGCTCCTGTTCTCTTCAGAGTGCCTTGTTCCTCCTGCTTTTCAGTCTGTTGCAGTGTTTTGGAAAGTGCATCCAGCATTTCTAAGTGGTATCTTGCCTCACTAGTACACAATTCAGTAAGCTACTTCAGAACACATGCCTTGGACCAAAACATGGTGTGGTGGACTGAAATGGGGCCAAACAGGAAATTTCAAGGCGATTTCACAGTCCCTGAAAATTTATCAGGACATGAGGAAGACAAATAAAGATGTCACAGCACTCATGGGGTACAGGAACATTTTGCATGCCGATGGAAACCCTCTGTCAGTGGCATAGAAATTGGTGTTTCCCTGTTATGAATTAGAACAGGTATCATTTTAAGAAAGAAGTCTTTGGAAAATAGACAATAAATGCCTTATTTAATAATTAATCCATCTTTACTCTACAATGACATTCAAAGGCAGGGGTTATAAATCTGATCTGCCTCTGGTCTGTTTTGCCTTTTGCATAGCTTCTCTGTCACCACCATTCCTGTTCCTATATACCTACGCTTCAGTTCTGCAGGATTTTAGACAGTGCTGCTTTCTGGACCTAGAAAAAAAGGAATCTGTATCTAGAATTTTGCTTCTGGTTGGATACATGGTAAAACATGCTCCAATATGGACAGGTTTTCCCTTCAACATCCCTCTGACTCCAATCTTGACTTGCTGTTTGTATCTTTGAAGTGAAATTTGCAGTTGACTCATCTGTCTTCCTTCCTTCTTCTGTATTTTACATACTTGTTGCCTGGTGCTTGCAAGAAAGGATGGGAAACTTTAGGATAAACTAGTTACTTATTAGAAACAGAAATGAATATGAGATATAAGCAAGGTTCTTGTGATATTAAGTGTGAGCTTCCCGGCAGTGAGGTTGTGACTTTTAAAAATACTTGTACAGTATTCATGAAATTAAGCTCAAATCCTGACTTGCACCTCTGGAATTACCTATTCCTAAAAGCAAAGCATGAAGGCTGATTTCTGAGCAGCTTAACACACTCTTCCCATCCATGCTCCTGGCCTGTGTATGCACAGGTCTGTACAGGGTCATTCCCAGGGACACAGAATCGACTCCGCCTGTAGGAAACTGCAATCTAGGGATGGAAGGAGCTCCTGCAAGGAGTGCTGCTCTGTGTGGAAGCTCTTGGAGGAAGAACTCAGCTCTGGTGGCATCTACGGCTGAGATTTTCCTGCTGTACCCCATAGAATCTTGTTCAAACCGTCCAGACTGCATCAGCAAGTGTGTTTGGACCCCTACAGAGAGGGATCTGCATGGCTTGGGTTAGATTCCTCTTTCCACAGAGGCTTTCATGTTAAAAATGTGGATCATAGCCAGTTAAAGCCTCAGGCACATATTTGTGTCACTCTTAATAGATAGTGCCCTCTGAAATACAGTTAATGTTAATTATAACCTTTTATACCAAACCGTCATAAAGGAACTGATGCCTGAAGTTAAAGACATTCTCCATACCCATAGAGAGTTTTTATTTATATACCTTGAATATTGCTCAGATTTTCTATTTATGGTGTTTTCTACTGAAGAGTGTGTGCTGCTCTGGATTGATTTTGACCTTTTATTTTACTTTTATTTTGGTTTAGGCTGTGAAATTCCCTCATTTGTTGAAACACAGCAAGCGGATGGCACAAGATGTGTCATGGATGAGTGTGTGATTAATTGGCAGGATCATAACCCTGACATGTCATTAGAGAGTCCTCTCCTGCTTGGTTTGGGCTTATTGTGGACTGTTTGCATTGACAGCTTCCAGAAGTTGTCCCTTTTATGCCGCGTGTCACTGCCGTACCTCTCCTTACACGTTGTCCTCATCCCAGCCCCATCACCTCTTCCACAAAGTGAGACCACAATTACAAGGAGATTCCAATTTTGGCTCCGTGGCCCTTGGATGCAGCCTGTTCAGGTACCCTGAGATGCAAGATGGGCTGTAAGGAGGTCCTGCATGCTCAGCCACTGCTTGGAGACTGCTCATTAACAACTGGACAGCACTAAGTGCTCAGAGAGTTTTGGCAGAAACCTCAGATATTTCAGCTTGTCAGGTCTGGAAAATGGTTGCTGCCTACCTGTGACCTTTAATTTCTCAAAACTTTCTCACTGACCTTATCAGGGCATATTTTCACATGGATAACAAAATGTTCTGTTGACTCAAAGGCCAAATTTCAAGTTGCTGCTTGAACTTCCAAAACAGAAATTAAAAAAAAAAAAAAAAGGAAAAAGAAAAAAGAAAGCCACAAATTCAGAAACAAACAATATTTTTTCCCTGGACATTTAGAAATAGCCAGTCAATTGTGACCAAGATTTTCCAGCAGAAAAGAATCAGCCTGAATAACACACCCTGACAATTCAAGCTGAAGTAGTTCCAAATTTGTCAAAAATGGGAAGGAACCAAAAAGAAAGAATGTAAGCAAAATACTCCCGACTTTTTTCTGTGGGAAGTTTGGGGTGTATTCGTGTGCCAACCTCACCTTGCATGGAAGCCAAGTTTATCAAAAAATGCCATGGAGAATTAATAATGTTTGTCTACATGATGCTAACCAGAGAGGCGTCAGATATGGGGAAGTATGTCCAGAAGCAGGCAAGTCCAAGAAAACTTGTATGCTAATATCTTTTGGAAGAAATTCCAGCACATCATGTTACAAGTCCAAAGCACAAGGGAAAAACAGGCGTAACTGAAACTTACTCTAAAGATTATAATTTTATCACATGGATATTCATTATTTCGGCATAAAAAGATGTTTGTTCTTATCTAGAAACAAGGAGATTGCAGGGTTCTGGAGAATGGGTGCTGAGATTTGCCAGCCATGTGCTGGAAGCAGCACTGTTTTCTATTGCACTTACAGAGGAGTCCAAGGGCCACAAATTGTAGGAAAAGCTGGGATGTAAAAATAGTAGTGATTAGTCTTTATATTAAAATAAAACATATGATATATTATTAAGATTTTTTTTTCCCCCCTCCATGGAAAAGCACTCTGTGTTGGCATCTCCACCTCCGCAGTGTGTGATGGACAACTTTACCCCTTGAGCTACCTACGTCTTGGCTGCAGTCTCCGAGTGAAAGACAATCATGAGGAAATGCAGATTTTCCTTGCTTGCCATCATGGCAGCACAACTTATGTTGTATACTGCTCTGTTTGTTTTGACAGCATGCCAAGCTGCTGGTGGGTGGTGGTGTCAGATAAACTGTCAAACACACAGTTGCTGCTATAAGAGAGAATCAGTCCCACTTGTGTAAATCTGGAGTAGTTTTAAGTAAATTTTTTCTTTCTACTGTTATTTCCTAATTTACCTGAGATTTGACCTGTATGATAGCTGGTTCCTAAAACATATCCTCTGTTTATCTCTTTACATTTGCCCTGTGCTGGGTTCCATCTACCCAGTTCCTTCCTGTTTTCTCTCTGGATCCAACTGGAAAGCTGATAATCAGTGATATATTGTCATTTAGAACCAGAAATTCCTAAAGACCACTTTATAGCATTCAGGATAAATAGGAAGGTTTCACAGAGCTCTCAATTTGCAATGTACTGCTAGCAACCTGTCATTATGACAAAGATTTACAGCAGGAACCCCACATAAAGTGTAATGGATGTTTTATACAATACTTGCAAATAAGCAGAAGTACCACTTTCCATTTGCCTCCTTCTTCATATTGTGTTCTAATGTTTTCCTACTAAAGATGCAAAATCTTATCATGCCGGGAATGGATTTTAATCAGGAAACTCCTTTCTGTTATGCCCAGTTTTGTGTATTTAGTTTTGGCCAAAATATGGTTGTGATGTGTTCATTATATAAATCATATATATATATATATACATATATATGCCTATGTGTGTGTACATATGTGTATAATTTCATATATCTTATATATCATGTTGGTATATAATTCCAATATTCATTTTTCATCATATTCTTCACATGGATTTCAATGCTAACTACAGAATTTATAAACATTCCCTAACCCAGGGGAAAACCTGAGTAGTGACAGCTGGTTCTGCTCCTGGGTGTAGAATGCGGTCAGGTTTGGTTTTGGCAAAAAAGAAAGTATACACAAGCATGATTCATAGGTTAGCAAATTTAGAGCTCCTGAGATAGTGCTGTTAACCTGTGCCTTGTCCTTGATTTTGCATCATGCCTCAGGCTCAGGTAAAAGGCACTGGAAGGTAGGAAAGAGTATTCCTGTTAGCTGGGTAGGTCTGAAGTCTTAAGCAAAAAAAATAGCCAAGTAGTTAGGGCAGATCCCAAAATATCCCAGCACAACAAAAACGGGCGTGGGACAGGCATTATGTCTTTCCTGGGAACACCAGTGCCAGTGTGCTTGGTATTTGTGGCAACGACATTGATCATTAAGTAGCAGCAACATTTTTTCACACACTTATTTAGGTGAAGATCATAGTTTAGCTAACAGGAATTTATTCTGCATAGACTGAAAAAGTGGTCAGTAGTTATAACATGTGCATAATTACCTTAGATGTTTCCATTAATGAGGTGGCATCAAACTGTTTTCTTACCTGATGCTACTCATTTTAATATGTAAAGGGAAGGAGGATGCTGCATTTCTAACCCTCTCTAAACTTTTTTCTGCCTTTTTTTTTTTTCGGAGGAAGGCATTACTTTGGGGAAGAGATGTTTACTTCAAGGGGCTTTGGACGTGAAAGTCTCAGTGGGAGTGCGTGGAGGAGTGGATTCATCCCTGGGGTACAATTCCCTCTTTCTGCCCACTGTGTTTCTCTTAAAAATTGTCCAAGAGAAACTGTCTTTGTGCTCTTCAGAACAAGGCTTGCATCTGTAGAAAGTATTTAGACAGTAGTGCCATTGAAACCAGTAAGAGGCTTGGTCTCGGTTGGACAATGTACTGTGTAATAGAAAATATTTATTCTCTTTTGTTTAAAAGCTTTACTGAATCATGTGGGGGTTTTTTGGTGGTTTTGTTTTGTTTTGTTTGTTGGGTTTTTGGTTGGTTGATTTTTTGCTAGAGGGCCAAAAAGAATTGATGAAAAAGAAATTAAAAACATTTACCCGAAAATTACAAAATGCATGAGCCCAGTCTCACCCCAGTGTCAAGCATCCTGTAAGAAAGGATGTGAAAGAAAGTACAGAAAGATAAAATACAGTTTTTGACAGATAGAAAATTAGTCATGTTATGATATTAGGCAACACTGAAGAAGAAATAAATGTAGACTTGTGATCCACACTCTCTATTCTGTCTATTTTGTGAGTTTAAGGGGCTGTAACAATTACATTGTTGGGTTTTGGTTTTTTATATTTTTAGGGGCAATTTAAAATCTTCAGATCTGTGGTCTGTGAAAGGAAACAGTTCTTTCATTTTCATCTTTTTGTATCTTGCTGCCCATTAGTGATTTCTCTGGTCAGTCTGATGTAACTGAGCACAATTTAACTGTATTTTGAAGCATTTAAATACCATGATGCGCCCAAAAATTCCAATGAAAGTAAAATTGCGGATGGGATAGAAGCAAGAAATGAGGAAGGGAGGTTTCACCCTACGGTCATGGCAGAAACATTTTCCATCTCTCATGACAGGTTCATGTTTACTTGGCAACGAGACTGCTAGCTGAAAAAATGAGGTGGCCATTGCCAGATTTAATGACTCAATTGTATTTAGGAAAAGTTAGGTTTTCCATCAGTGAAACGATAACAATAATAACAGCAATAGGATACCATTACATTGAAACTTCAATGAGGATATATTGCTAATTCTCTTATTTTACTGATGTGTATTAGAATAATGAGTGAAAAAGTCTTAAAATTATTTCCCTGCTTAAGATCAGAAAAATGTTGGGATTTTCCAGGAAGGGTTTTTTTTCCCATTGCTACTCAATTAAAGCCTGCTAGAACACTACAGTAATGAGTTAGTCATCTTTCACACAGTGTAATTATCCCACACTGTGTTCAGTAGGGTGGATTAACAAGGATTTTATGAAGGAATGCTTTAATAGGTTGGGTTTGGTACACTTTCAGATTGATAGTGGATCCATAAAAGGCAAATGCACTTTGTTCAATAAGCTAGCAAGTAAGCAAGCAACACATCTAGAAAATCAGCAGTTTGCTTTTCAATATAACGGGTAATGTTCTGTGCCTCTGTTTTGGTGTGCTCCATATGGCACATACAGAGTGGCCTCAGTTTGAAAGGTTAAAAGTTTAATGGTACCAGCCTGTCATCACTCCCCTTCGCAGCCCCTGAGTGTTTTGGAGACATACCATGTGAGAAGTGCTGTGTCTGATGAGAGAAGGATGCTGCTGATTTTTGCTTCTGATTGTGGTATAACAGTGTATCTGTTATATGCTGTGGATTTGCAGAGCCTAGATTTTAAAAAAAGTAGAATTACTATATATATTAGTATAGAATTATTATCACATGTCCAATACAGTAACTTTTAAGAGCTCACATTGTTTGCAGTACAGAACTCATATCTGCTCATATGTTGACCCCAGTATTGAGGCAACTTGGAACTATTCTCATAAATCTACCTTTATAAATGCTGCCCTAAAAGATAGGGCACCATTTCCCATATTACAGGACTTGTCTGAGACTCAGAGTTGGGTCTCTTAAATCCCAGTGTTGTGCAGTACCTGTAGAGTTGAACTTTTCTCTCCTAAAAAGGTAGAGATGGGCTTTGTTGTATTTTTCATCGGACTACATACAAAATTCAGTGTTGTTCAGCATCTCTATGTTTTAGCCATGGGGTATGTTTTGTAGTCTGCAGATTGGCATCAGTTCACCTTAGTTTCTTTTGAATTTTTTTAACTGTATATCCAGTGTTTTTAATGCACTGGAAAGCACTTTACTTGGTAGGATTATGGCAATTTTCTGAAATGAAAGCAGCAGCAGTGTGATCTGTAACAGCAGTAATTCCGAGTCCCGTAATGGTGCTGCAAAATCAATAGGAACAGAGCTTTCCTGCATGGCATCTTCAGACAGGGGAGCTGCTGGTGAAATTGCCATAGAAACCCTTTGTGGAGGATGTCTTGCCTTGTTTATCCTCATTTAACAGTAAGTGAATTTCTATGGCCAGATACTGCAAATGAGGCATGGTTTTGGCACGCTTCTTCCAGGTTGCTGAGGCAAGTCATATATTTCTTATTTCATAGAATTAGGGAGGTATCTGGAAGGAGTGCAGCCAGTGATTTGGGGAGGTTTGCAGATTTATCTCAAGGCTGCCCTTGGAGGAGGTAGAGATGTCGCTGGGACATAGACACGCCCTTGGCTGTGATAGATGTGTCTGTGCTGCAGTCACACCAACCACTGTGTTTTAGTTACCTCACCTGAGACCCAAGCGGTCTCCACTGAGTGCTGGGCTCAGCTCGATATGATATGTTCACGTAGAATGGTTTGGGTTGGAAGGGATGTTAAAGACCATCCAGTTCCAACCCCCTGCCATGGGCAGGGACACCTTCCACTAGACCAGGTTGCTCAAAACCCCATCTGACCTGGCCTTCCGCACTTCCAGGGATGGGCATCCGCAACTCCTGCCCTCCCCCTTGGCAGTGCCTGAAGGTGCACAATGAACTCTGGGGATGTAGAGGAGATGCTGGAGAGAAAGAAAGAGGCCAGCTCCATGTGGCATGAGGGCAGTTGAGCAGGAGGACGTGGGTCAAGGAGCTGGAAAGGAGGAGGTCCCATTCCTTCCTCTCTCATTCTCACCCCATCCATTAAATGGTCACTCTCTGGTGTCCAGTTCTGTCCAGGATACTGGAACAGCAAAAGAAGTCTTGAAAATTCAAGTTATGGAGAAGATGAAGGGAAAATATGCAATCTATTTAGAGTTTAATTGTGTATCAAAAGGACGTAAGTTTCATGACCCGTGGGATACTTCAGACAGACCTGTGGAAGCACCTGTACCTGGGGCACTTCATACCACAACAGAGCTAATGAGGTGGGTCCAATGGACAGCTGCACAGAGATGCCCCATGCGCACGAGTTGTTTCTAGTCCTCCTAGCTCTCCTCCAAAGAAAACAGTTTCCATGCTTTAAACAAATAAATGTGCAGTAACAATCTTTAATCATCGTTTTTTGTATTGTTTTTATTTCTGAGTCACAGCCTTTGCCAGTTCCCACTAAGCTGTCACTGTCCCACGGTATTTCTTGCTCTTGCCCAGTTTTTGTAACTCTGAAGCCCTTTTTCTTTTTGGACAAATGTCTAAGGTGACCCTTGGGTTAATAATAATGAAACTAACAACCTGTAACTCTGGAGTGCAAGAAGTACAGTTGAACAGGCAAACATGTTAGAGAACCTCAGCCGTGTTACAACACATTCTTCATCCTTTAGCAGCCCTTCTTTATTTGGATATATCACATAATTAAGCCATAATGCAGTGGTAAGCTTAACTTCCTACTCAGTCCAGTGCAACCATTATTCTTCCTGAACAACTCTGGCAGGAATTTAACTACTGAATACATCATGAAATGATGGTCTTAAGCACTGAGAATTTTCATACAACTTTTTTCCTGTACCTAGGCCAGCTTTTTTATTGCTTCATGTTCCATAGGATTACACATGAATGCACTGTGCATTTTCTCAAGGCATGTATACTGACAGTAAACTTTCTTACAAAAGAATTACTCACTTGTGTCTGAGTGTCTGGTGACATTGACACAGAATAGAGAATTCAACCTTTTTATTTTATACATGTAGGAAATCCACTATTTTGTGACAAAACTCACAGTGTATTTTGAAAAATCGTTTTTCTCATATAAAAATATAAATATGTGTAAGATAATACAGCCATTTGTGGATGTTATGGACTCATGGTTTCTATGCAGAGGAAGATATGAATGCCATCACCAAAATGATTGAAGAATTAACTTTAAAAATGTTGTAATATGTTTCTCTAGAATTTCCTAGAGGAAAAAAAAAAGTTTATCAAAGCTACTGAAATAAAGTAGATCATTTTATAAGATGTCCAATCCACTGACAAATGGCTTGCATTTAAAAAAAATTAGAATATCAAACAGATGGAAGAATTAAGTATAGTTCTGCTCCAGCAGCACACTAAAGAATATGGTGCAAGGATGTAAAGTTATTTTTGGATGAGCATGGAAGTTGTATGTATTATTTCTGCCTATGTACGACATTTGAGCTTCCACAGTTCCAGTTTCTAGTGAATAACGTTCCACTTCCACATTAAAAGATTATGTGCGCAGAAGTTTGTGGTCTATTCTGTATTGTCTTTAGGATAAATGAGTACACTTAATGCTGCCTAGAAAAAATGGTCCTTTTCCTCTGGTCCTTTCAGATATACATTCTTTGTAGGCTCACAAACAGTTGATTTTAATCACATTTAGAGTTAGTGTAATAAACATGAGTATAATATCATTATTCCTTCCTTCGGGGTATCTTGGAAGTTCTGATCAATAAGGCTGGCTTTTGTGTACTTAAGGAGGGGAAACAACTCCAAAGAAACAATGCTTCAGTGCCAATCTGGCCCACAGGGCAATGGGATAATCTGATTTCACCAACTCATGATTGCTTTTTGCAATTTCAGTTCCCATTTGTCAGAAGCAAAGCGGTCTCCTGTCCTATTGAATTTTCAGTTGTCTCTAGTGGCTCCATCACAAAGTCCCATAATTAGATGATTCTTGCTGAGACCATAATTCCTTTTATGCAGCCTCTTTGATTGTCATGGTCAAACTCCATTGCTGACAATGAATCCTGACAGTGAATCCTGACAGTGAAGCAGGCTTTCCTTCTGCATGTGAATGAGGGTGGACAGCAATGGAGCAGTGCGTTGTTGTGTGAGAGAAGGTGTTGGGAACCTTCCTTTCTGTACAATTTTTGTCACTTTGGCACTGCAAATCCCACAAGCTTGATGCTGCCTTTCTATGCATTGCACAAAGGAACAGTAAGATGTGTCCCTTAGTTATTGAAATTTTACTGCTCTTAAGATGCCAAAATACTAACCCAAAGGGGAAGACTTCATTCTGTGAATGTGGCTTATGGAGAGGGTTATAACATGCACCTAAGCAGCAGCCACCTGATTTCTGTGGTGAGACACCAGAAGTTTCTCACTTCTCTCAGGAATTTTTGAGAGCAGTTTATTGAAATTTCTGACCCTGAAGCTTTGGTTCAGTTTTTGACCATTAATGTGGCTGACTGCTGCCACTTGCTTTAATGCACTCTCTCTTTTCCTGGTAGGTTTGTCGGCTGCCAAATTGCTGTCTGACTCTGGGGTCAGCGTGGTGGTCCTTGAGGCCCGGGACAGAGTTGGAGGAAGGACATTCACTATCAGGGTAAGTGCTTCCTGAGATGCTGGACTCTCACTTGTGTTGGTCTATGATGTGACAAACATCACTCCTCTCTTCAAGAAGACCAGTTATTTTGAGCAAGGGAACTACAGCCTCAACTCAATACCTCAGAAAGTGACAGCGCAATTAATCCAAAAGTCATCAGTCAGCGTGAGTTCACCAAGAGGAATCCATGCCTGGCCAACCCAACAGCCTCCCAAGATGCAGTGACTGGCTTGGTAGATGAGGGAAGAACAGTGAATATTGTCTGCCTAGACTTCAATGATTCAACACTGTTTTCCATTGTCTCTTAGATAAACTGATGTAGAATGGGTTGATACAGCAGACAATGAGATGGACTGAAAACTGGCTCAACAGCTTGGTCCAGAGGATGGTGGTCAGTGGTACCATCACTTGTCAAGTAACAGAGCTCTGTTTGGACAGTTGCATTGCGATATATGCCAGTGGGCTTCTCTTTGTAGGATGTCCTTTAAAATTAGTGTGGAAGTCACTCTCAGAGACATCCAATGGGATTTGGGTGCCTTACCAGGGTCCATTTTAGCTGCCTTAAGTACCTTGACTGGAATCCATGTGTAGGTCTTCCATGGATCATGACTCAAATTTGTCAAAATACTTTGGATACCTTGGGTTGTCTAGAAGGATGTTAAACAACTGTATTAAGGTAACTGAATTCCACCCACACAGTCCATAGCCTTTGTCCAAGGCTATGTCCTTTGCCTTTTTCATTACTCAGGGAAACTATCATCTGAGAACCTGAGTGTCAAAGTATTTCTCCTCTCATTCCCATCTCACTTTGCATACTGTAGCAGGCATGATAACTTAGAGCCCTATAAGAAGCAGGCTGAGCAGGACCAGACATCATTAGAGCTCTGACATACATTTTAAGGCATCATAAAATTATCCAAAATAACACTCTTGCTTCTAAAACCAAACTGCATTTTGATTGCCATTAAAAAAAATGAAATAAATGAAGAGTCACCTGTGGCACAGGGTAATGTAATACAGACATTACCTCTGCTTCCCGCCCTGGAAGTGAGGGAGGTTTAAATTATGTCAGATACCATTACTGGGGAACCAGAGATAAACAGTGGTGTTCCAGCAGAAATCATTGTGCATGAAACATGAAGTATAAACACCATCCTTCTGTGACACTGAGAATGCCTAGCTTAAAATACTCACTGTAAACAGTGTTAAAAAGAGTTACTGTCTTGGAAAATCAGCCTGCTCTAATAGTATGCATCCCTGAAACCTTCTGCTTTCTTCCTGCTTCCCAAGTGAGTGCAGTGCTGGTCTGAGGGGTGCACTGAGCACCTTTCACGCCAGGCATGGCTGGGGGCTGCTGGCCAGATGGCACTGGGCTGGAGCCAAGGTGTGCAGTGCTGGAAAGGGGATTAACCTCCTTGAAAACTGCCATGCGGTGCTCAGCACCTGCAGCATTAAGGCTAAGCAGGTGTCTACAGAGAGAAAACAAACCTAGGTGATGGAGATGGTTTCAATTTGTGAAATGTTTTGCGGTGGCAAGAAGAGTAACATGAGTTCTGAAAAATTTCAGTTAGATTTAATCGAAGTGTTTTGATGGGGTTGTGTATTTCTTCATATTCTCAAGTATTTTGTGAGACTGAAAAGCCAGCACTGAAAACTATAGTGAGATTTAAACAAGAGTTAAACCCAATTACACACACGTATGTGCCAGAATGAAGACACTGCAAACTCTATGTGTCTGCCATTATAGAGCTCAACACTTCCTACTTTTAGGTCAGTCAATACACAGAATCACAGAATCATTTATGTTGGAAAAGATCTCTAATGTCTTCAAGTCTAGCCTTGACCGATCGCCACCTTATCATTCCAATGCTTGACAGCCCTTTCCATGAAGAAATTCTTCTTGAATGTCTTACGCATACATTCCATGCACATATATCCACAGTATGGAATTACTTCTTCTACTTCCAGATGTTTGTATTGAGGACCTTCCTGCACAGCTTCTGATTCTTGTATTCTTTTGGCAGAATGAACACGTTAATTACGTAGATGTTGGTGGATCGTATGTGGGACCTACCCAGAACCGGATTCTCCGATTGGCAAAAGAGCTGGGTGTTGAGACCTATAAAGTGAATGTTGAGGGCCATATGTTCCATCATAAGGGGGTAAGTATTGCATATTCCATGTCGGGATAACCAAAGGTATCACTGAGATTTGGAAATTACTGACAGTCATTAAGAGGGTTTCATTTAAAGCTCATATTTAGTAATCCAGAAAGCACCTGTTTTAAGTGTTCTGTTGTATGTATTCTGCTTTAACTTATTGGGATCAATGGTTCTTATATTATTTTTAAAACTGTTCAGAAAATTTAACTGAGAGGAGTTAAAAAAATTTGGGATACATTTGTCACATTATCTCTAAACATATCCTCTAAAGGAGCTTTGCTTGGAATTCAGAAAATGCTTGTTCTGAAACCAAAGCCAAATTTAAATAAAAAAAAAAAAAAGATAATAATGTTGAATGGTATTGAATGATGACACCAGAAAACAGAATTATGGGACTGGGACTAGTGTAAATATATATGGCCCATATAACTAGATTCACGTGGGATATCTCCCAGTCAGTAGTGTGGGATTCATCTTACTTACAAATGGATGTCTGGAAGCTGGACATCTAGTTTGAGGCTCATTGAGATTCCTTCTCTATCCAGGGGTGAGAAACAAGTCCCTCCCAAGGTTCACCATAAGCTTCATGTCTGAGATGTGAGTCCAGGTGGCTGATCTTGAGTAGATACTGGTGTGGCTAAAGAAAAGTGGAATGAAACCTGTCTTCAGAGCAGATTTCCAGCCCTTGGCTTAGATCTTTGGCCCACTGGATTTTTGCTCAGGTCCTTGTGAGGACTTACTGCCAAAACCAGTGCAGAATGAGAGCAGTGGGAAGAGGTACAAAGAAAGGCCTAAGATTCATAGGGATGAGATAAGACTGTCTCCATAAATCACAAACTATTTCAGTTCCAAAGACCATTACTTTCAATTTTTTTTTTTAAATATCCTTTAGTTTTGGTACTTCACAGACTCTGGCAGAACAAGACTTGAAGCCTGTATGAGTCAGAGTTGACATACTCGATAAAGTCAAGGCTATGTGATGGATTCTTAATTGGTCTCATTTCTATTACCTTCCCGCTGCTTCTTCCAAGAATTACAGCAATGTGTTCATGCTGCTAAGTTTCATCATCTGGTTCTGCAAGCACTCCTTATTGAGCAGATTGATGCCATACTTATAAAATAGTACCATCTTAAATGTTTGCGTAGCCATTGCATAACACTAAAACAGTTATTTTTCACCCCTCATGGAAAATTGGTGTCATTCTATAGCAACAGGGCTGGGCTGATTTGTACCAGCTGAATGTTTGTCCAGTTCTATTTAATTTAAGCTCAGGCATGGATCTCGTAGCATCCTAAAAGGCACTTATCTTCTTTATGTTAAATAAAAGGCTCTAATGGGTTACATGAATTTGAGCCCTTAATCCATTTTGACACTGAAGCCTCAGCTTTCTATCATCCCACACTTCGTTATGCACGTCCCTGCTAATGACCATGTAATTTCGTAAGTTTTCTTTGAAGTGAAAGCATGTTTCTAAGCAAGAGGCAGCATTATGAGCTCTTCAGCCGGATCACAGGCTATGGATCAGTTGTGGATTTGGCACTGTGGTCCCGCTGAGCCAATCAGGGTCGCAAGGGAGCTGTAGTTGTTGGACAGCAAAGGGGCTTTAAGGTCTACCAGCACGGACAGACTTAAGCACTGAATAAATAATAATGATGGTTTTCCTCCAGTAGGTCTCATTTCTCCAACATCCTCTTCCTGCAAATTGTAGGGTTTGTCTTTTATTTTCTTTTCCTAAGGTTTTCCACTGCTGCTTCTCCTTACCCTTTCCTTGAGACATCATGTAGTCACCATGCCCTTTGATTTAGGGATGTGTTGCTGAACTCTCTCTTACATCGCACTTCTCCAAGAAGCCTGTTGAACACCATCTGTGCAGTCCTGGCTGTCAGCTGGGCTGGTCAGGGGCTCTCAGGGCTTGTACATTTTGCCTGCAGCACACTGTTGCCACGCTGGATGGTGAGTTGGCCAGGTAGGGATTTGTGCTCTCCCAGCTGTAAATGTGTCCCTCATATTCTTTAAGGTGCTCCAGGAACACGAGCACCTGTGGTATTTCCTAGATGGCAGAAGACGCTTGCAAAGACATGATTTGGTGTTAAAGGATCATTGTCCCAGAAATTAAATATTAATCTGAAAGACGAATGTGTTCAGCTTCTTGGGCTATAACACCATCAACTGTGGGCCACCTGCTGCCTTTCAGGCCTTGTCAGACCTTTCAGACTTTTCTCCTGGTGTCTCATCTGTTGTTTCTGTCAGCTGGTGGCTGTCCAGGAGGGTGTAGCCAGGGCCGGACGGGAAGGTCTCTTCCCAAGGGCTTTCTCCAGATGTTGTGCGGCTTTGTCAGAGACATTGTTTTGAGCAATGACTAAGCATGGCTTTAGATTTTGTTGTGACAGTTGTCCAACATCCTCAGATTAAGAGATTTTTGATCTCTTGTTTACCATAGTAATCAGTTCAGCTTGGCTTTTTCAGAAGATTTCCAGGGGTACTGCTTGGATTGAGTTTAGGGAAAGTGGGGAAGTGGTTTATCCTAGCAACGGAAGCAGCCAAGGGAAAGTGGAAATCCCCAGAGGGATTTAATGAGCTTCTTGTCTCTGAAAGGAATGTTTCCCATATGTGTGTGGAAAAACTCCATGTACTGCAAGCTTTATAAACCACATTGCTTCATTTGTTCAGGTTTCCTTTGTAGCTGCAGTTTATTTGAAAATAAAAACATGTATCTGTTGTTTCTATTTTTTTTTTTATTTGTTCATTCTTTCCCATCAGCTAGCATAGTAACATGGACTGCTTTGGCATCAGTCAGGAATATTTTTGTATCCTGCTGTTGTAAATCTGTAACTTCAAACTGTAGTGTTTGTTATGAGCCCCAGACTTTCTTTCCATCAGAATTTCTTTGTGGCTACTGTACCATAATTCAGCAAGATTGCTTTAGGACTAGAAAAGGCAGATGTACTGGAGTTGTCCCTTCCCTAAAGAGGCAGACAACTTTTTATTTTTACAGAGGTCCTTAAAGGCCATGCTGTGCTGTTTTCACCTTCTTTTCAATAGAAACCACTAGAAAGTAAAGGCATAAGGGCCTTGGTGTGGTATTAAGCTTCTCATATAACTGCACTCCCCTAATATCTGGCAGCAGCACCCAGCTCCAGTATATATAACATTAGTAAATGAGGACTAATTTTGCTTATTTTTTGCTTATGACTTTCAGAGCAAGGTAACACTTGATAGAAGATGAGCATTTCTATGCAATGCTTCACACTAGCCATCTAGTCTTTCTTTCATCTCGTCTTAAGCTCAGGGTGCAGCAGGTGAGTCTGTGCTGACCACCATAATTCTGCAGTTCAGACACAAGAAATCACAGACAGTCCCAGGCACTGCAATGCCCTTAGGACTGGACCTGCTGAAGATGCTGAGCAGGGAAGGATCTGAGGTCTGACACTGCCCGGAGCTGCTGCTCTGCCTTAGTGTGCTGTGCATGGCCCAAGGCAACAGCAACCCCTGCTCTGGGGCATGAGAAATGCTCTTCTTGTCCTCCCTGATGTGTACCCCTGTCCCCGGCACAGCACGCAGGAGCCAGACTTGCCTTTCTCAAGACTGGAAAAATTGTCAGCTCCTCTGGCACAAATTGAAGCTTGGAGTGGTGTCACAGCTGGAGTGGCTTGGGATTAATTCCTGTAGTTAAGGCTACGAGCTCCAGAGCAGCCCTGGGTAGGGAAAAGACAAACCTTGCAGAGCTCATCTCTGCCTGCTGCCTTCTTTCTAACCACTGAAGTGTGGTGCTTGAGAACCTCAAATCCAATGGATTGGTGTGAGGTAACTAATCCAAGCAGGCAGCAGGACTCAAATCTGAGCTCTGCAGGAAAGCATTTGACACACCAGGAAATGAAAAAAAAAAAGTTAGATAAACTCTGTGGGTCAGTCAAGCAGCCATGTGTTAGCCTGGGAACAAAGCCAGGAGGTTATTTGCCTTTCAGTTAAGAAAACAGTTGTTCTCAAAATAGTACATCCAGAACACTATAAACTTGTTTAAAAATGGAATATTGCAAGACCTTGCCTGTTTGCAGTGAGCTCCTCTGTGAAACACGCAGCCAGAGCTCCTCTGCCTAGGAGGGAGACAATATTAAAAACAAATCAATAACTTACCAGCTCCAGGTCACTTGGGCAAGATTTATTACCTGCTGTGGTGATACTTTTGCAAGAGAGAAAGCTGAAAAACTAATGTGTCTAAGGCTCTTTGGCTTGTGCTGTCTGATGGGCAATGGGAATTTCTTCCCTGGGATTTGTTAGAATTGGGCTTTCCTTTGACCAGCTTCCTTGTCTGATAGGTACAGCCCCACCTCACGAGGGGTTAGTGTGTCTGTGAACTGTTTCAGGCTCTGAATTCAGTTGTAGCCTCTTCCAGGTCTGTTAGCACTGCTGTATTTTTCCAGCTTTTCCTGCCATTACTCTCCAGTCTTACTAAAGGTATGGTTTCTTTGCATGCAGAAGAGAGCAACAAGTAATCGAATTTTAGACTATATAGTTCTCAGGGGATAAAATAGGTTTCCCTGTTGATCTCCCTGGGCTATGCCATTGAACAAAGATGTGGGAATAATAATATTTTCAGATCAGAAACTAAAGGATTGTTCTTTTTTTGAATAGCAGATGAGTATCACGTGTGATACGTGTCATACCAGTGGCCAGATGGTGAGATTTCCTGATCAGTCCTCAGCAGTTTGTAGTCATGGTTGTCTAATGCCAGTATAGAGATGGAAAAGTTGGAGACTGGAGGCAAGTTTTCTCACCAGTTGCCTCATCTGCCATAATCAGGATAGTTTGGAAGTTTCTCAGCCTGTAGTTGTTCAGCTCAGTAGAGTTCATGGTGGAGACTGGAAAAGCTGACTTGATGCAAATCTCATCACAGAGTTCCAGAGAGAGACTTTCCTTGGGCTGCTTTTTTTCCAGCAATATAAGGAATAGGTTTTTCTGAAAGCAAGAGGAGGAAAGGAGCCTTAGAAGAAGTTAAACTTTTACTGTCTTTTTCAAGAAGTGCTTCTTGTTTTAAGTTAAGCAAGCTAAGGATAGGAGAGGGGTTTGCGAGTTACACCACTCCTTACAAGCACAGTCACTTCCCAAAAAGTCTGTTGAAAGGAGGTGTCACTGAACAGTGAAAAACTGGAAAGTTTTCACTGCTACTCATGATTGGCAGGCTTATCTTTTCCCTTTGCCCCCTTGCAGTATTGACATGACCGAACTGCAGTAATAACTTATCTTTACCTTGATTTGGGAGCCCTGACAACATTGCTTAAGGGCAGGATTTTTAGTGTTAAAACACGTAAAGGAAGACGCACGGACGGCACCTGTATTCCCAACCAGAATAAAAGGTCTAGCAATAAATGAAGTCTGAAAGAGCAGTATTTGATGATCTTTCTTTAAAACGAACTATTTTTATGTGCAGTAAGAAGGAAATGATTAGCAGTATATTACTGCTTTGTATCAGGATTTCCTTGTTTGACACAGCACCTGTTTATGACAGCAAAAGCTGTAACATGCAGTATATTCCTTTGCATACAGTTTTTGGTCCTCTTCTCTGTGGCTGAACAGGCAGTGCTCCAAACTGTCAGTGAGAAGTTTTCCTCAGGCAGGAAGAGGCAGTTTCATGTGAAGGTTCCCCTGCTGGTGGCTCACAGAAGAATTTTGTCTGCTCTTGCCCTGGCAGAAGTGTTTTGTGTGCACATGTGCACCTGGAGGAGGCTGGAGCAGCATCCCCCCCTCCACCTTTCTCCAGTGTAAATCTCCAAAACAGAATGAAAGGGGATAAAAGAGATAAAAACGTGTATGGTACATCAGATTAAGATTACATACCCAGAAATCCAGAGGTAACCAGCCATCTCCAGAGTCATCCTGGTGACTTGGAAGCTCAGTGTTTATTGGAAATTTGAAAAAAAAAACCAGCAAAAAAACAACCCCACCTTTAAACACTTGGATCTCAAGCTGAACTGAGTGCTGAGATCACAGCCTGATGCTTTGCTTGGCCCAGAGCAGAGATTTTTGTGTCTAGATGGAACAGAAGAGTGGCTTTGCTGCTGCCCTCATTGAAGATGGTGAGGAGGAACAGCACAGAGTGGCCCTGACAGACTCCAGAGCTGGAGTATCCCTGAAGCCCTTGCCTGAGGACAGAGGGATCAAACAGTGCTGGCCAAGGCTTGGTATGGCCCCTTGCCCACATACACTTGCCTCTTCCATTGTACCTGTCCTGGGGCTGACAAAAGTTGACCTGAATGCAGGAATTTGGATATTTTACTGCTTTTGCCAGGTCTGAAAGCTCACTATGGTCTCTTGAGTTTCATCCTGCACCTCTTATCTTTATTAGGATCTTTGCCGAAAAATATTATGAAGAATATCAGAAGTCTGTATGTATTTACACACACACAATTACCAGAGGGGAAGACTTGAAATATTCTCTCTCACCATGTGTGAGGAAGGTGCATTTGGCTCCTGCTTCATGTCCCCTGTCCCTGGGTCAGTACCTCGTGCATTTGCAGCACAGCAGCCTCTTGCTTGGTCTGTGAGTCCCACCTGCCAGGTGTGATGGGCTGGCAGGGTATACATTGCAGTGGAAGGCAGGTTGCAAACTGCTCAGCTGCCCAGATCCTCCTTGTCATGATCCAGCGTGTTCACTGCATCCTCACGCAAATTCTAGCACATCTGGAAGAGCAAACAACCACTGACTTACATGGAAGAAGGTTCAAAGCAATTTAATACGAGAAAATGCTGCCTGCTCATCCAGTCCTCTTTCAGATTAAGGTTATCGCAAAGAAGCAGCTGCTGTTAGATTGGTTTGCTTATCGTTATATCACGGGATTATCTGAAATAGTCAATGTCATATTATAAGTTTCAGTCACTGTTGTAGCTCCGTGTCATACACATTTTAAGAACTGACACCACTTTTGCAAGTGTGTGATGTTTTTCTTCCTGCAGCCAAAACCTTACTTTTGGGCAGATTTTTTTTAAGGTTAGGTTTCTCCCAAGGGACATGGCATAGTAAAGAGACATGTGTGCTTTTCATAGGTGAAGCGTGCCATAAAGATGCTTAGATAGTTTAAAACGCATGCAATTTTAGACCCAAGTAAATTTTAGGATGCAAGTTTTGGCAGGCGGGCAAATATTAGACTCATTCAAATGTAATAATAGAGGATGCTTAGGAATAAGGAATATTATCTCCTTGGCCATCGCTTGAGTCTCTTTAGCCCAGAATTTGACAACCTGCTCAGAACAAACATAGTCCTCCCCATCCCTTCTGAATAATAAAAAAGGTCTTATTGTCCTTCTGTTCTTTTTAATGTCAGTCCAGCTGTTTTTTCCCCTCCTACTTAGCCACATGCATTCCATGGCTTGCATGCATATACAGAGGGAAAAAAAAGAAGTCCCAACTAGGTCTTTTGGGGCAAAAGGTCAACCATGTCACAAGCCTGAGAATGTTGTGTTCTTGAATAATGAAGATGTGCTCTATTCTATTTCATTTGCATATGTTTTTCTATGTATTTTAGGGAAAGTCACGCAATTTCACAGGTATTTGCCCTTCAACATGGAATCCCTTAGTTTATCTGGATTACAATAACTTCTGGAGAACCATGGACAAGATGGGAAAAGAGGTAGGCTGTGGGAATTTTGTGTTTTCTACAATGCCCAGGTCACCATGAATAAATCAGGTTTGGTTTCGTTTTGTTTCCTGCAGGTTTTTTTGTTACTTCTTTAATATAAAAAACTCCCTCAATAACAAAACAAAACAGAAAAGAAACATCCATGAGTGAAGATACCTACATTTCCCAGGAACTGTCAGAAATAATAAGTCTTCCTCACTGAGAGGGGCTTGGACTGGGTGACTTTTAAAGGTCCCTTCCAACTCAAACTATTCTATGAATCTATGAGAGGAGACAGAAAAGATCTGGAGGTGTCTAAGATATCTGAAAAAAGCAAGGTTGAACTCAGTGTATGTACTTTCTCATGACAGAGAAAACCATTCCGTGAGCTGGGAGATCAGAAGTTTTTTTTCTCTTTCCTTGTGACAGCCTTTTTGAGTAAAGATGATTCTTTTTTGTAGCTGCCTAAGCTGGGCTCCAGTTTGACTTCACAGTAATTTTATATGTAAAATTCAAAATTTAAGCAGTACAACTGCAGCCCCTGGAGCCTTGTCTGTTTCAAATATCCATCAGTTGCCTTATAATTTATCTACGAACCAAGGGTTCTACCTTGCCAGAACCTTCAGGCATAACTAACTGTATTTCTGCAAAGTTCATTGTGTTTATGCGGTTTTGCAGAATGAAATTTGTATGTGATACTACACATCTTTTTTGTCAAATAATACATTTTTTTAAAGTTTTAGATACATGGCAGTGACCTCACATGTCATGGTACTTACATACAAAGAACTATTATTAAAAATTTAACTGTCTAAAAATAATTCAGTAGTTTCTAGACACTTTTTTCTTGCTCTTTAGTTGACAGAAAGACATAGGATAGCCTTTGGATACCTGTCTTGGAACTGACTGAATCTCTGACTGGAGAAAGAATTTTCCCTTCAACTCAAGACAACTAAATTGGAGTAGACACACTACTTCTGGAGAACTAAAGGCCAGATGAGTTCAATCATAAGGATATAGTTCATTGGTCAGACAAAACCAAATTTGGTGGTCATGGTACAATTCTCACCCAAAGGTGTGAATGGAAGCTATTCCATTTGGTGAATTTATTCCAAATTGATATCCATGTGCAGGGGACAAAATTAACTCCTGGCCAACCTATCAGCTGAGTCTGTGTTACTAACTATGGCAAAGCAACAATAAAGTACTGAATAATTTCTTGAATATTCCGCCTCTGTCTCCAGATTCCTGTTGATGCACCGTGGGATGCTCCCCATGCTGAAGAATGGGACAAAATGACCATGAAAGAGCTGATAAATAAGATTTGCTGGACCAAGTATGTAACTATTAGCTTTGAAACCCAGCTGCAGAATAATAGTGGCTTTCTGGCAAATTCTGGGGTACAACTTTGTTCGGGAGGGGTACAGGTAGTGAGAGACCAGGATGTGTTTGAGGTGAGGTCTGGACTGGCTGGCAGGTGGCATTAAAGGTGCTGGGGAAGCCTTGGGGTCTGTTTCACCAGGCCCATGAACAGAGGGGTGACAGTGTGGGCCCTTCCTGCCATGCTCTCACTTCAAACCATTGGAGGGTGTGTGCCCTTGTCTTCAGGAAAATCAGTGTGTAAACAAACTCTGCTCTGTAGTCATGAATAGAGGCCACTTGTAGGCACAGAAATGGAGGCAGGTGAGGGGGGCTCCTCTGGCCCCATGGCAGGCTAGGAGCTGAGGAATGATGACCTCTGACTCTTGGCTACGCCCTCTCCTGCACAGTTACCAAGCGTGTCTGCCTTTATTGTGCTAGCTGCCTGGTGTGCCATGGAGCAGGCAAGTGGTCACTGGTGTATTGGAGAGCCACATGCAGTGCCGGAGGGAAGATGCTTTCCAGTGGCTGCTTAATGAAAGGGGCAGTGTGAGACCTAAAGAGTGGGGAATGAGCAGCTGTTGGCACTGGAAAGTCTGCATCAGTCCAAACACAACTCCTCTTTTTCAACAGTAGTGCCTGCTGGGCTTCTGAAACTTTGCAGGGAGACAAGGGGCAGCAGAGGCAACCTTTGTTGTTGCCTTGCACCTCCCTGGTAGGTTTGTGCCTGCACCAGCTCTGGTGCTCCACGTTTGTCCCAGAAGCCTTGGCTGTGCTTGCTCAGCTCTGCCCGTGGCAGTGCCCCCTCCCTCTGTGCCTGGGAAGCTGTCCTTGAACGCCAGCCAGCTCTCCTGTGGCTCTTTGCCCTACAGGATAGTTTCCCCCATGGGACATTGCCAAGCAGGTGCTTCAGGGGGATGAAATCTGCTCTTCCATATTCCAGGGCTGCTATTCTGCTGCTTGTCTGACCCCTCTCAGGATATTTAACTCCACAGTCTCATGGCCACTGTAGCCAAGGCTGCCTGCCCCTCACCTTTGCATCATCCGACAGCTCCTCCCTGTTTGTGAGTGCAGATCCAATGGAGCATCAACTCTAGCTGGTAGGAAGAGCACTTAGTGTGTTGAATCACCTATAACACCTATAAGTGTGTTTTATGTATCTATGAGGGACCACACTGTATAAATAAAAAAAAAGGAGCAATGCTCAATACATTGAGGTGACAACAAATGGAAATTCTCTTTTCTACCTGTCCTTTTTTTGATCAATTCTCTTTATAAGGCATGGAGAAATGTGCTTATATGAGCCCTCGTGTCCCTGCTTGCAGTGCTGGCCCCCGTGCTATTCTGTAACACTCTCCTTCCTCATATTCAGCATCTTTTGTTTGTGTGTCTGTGCTTTTTTCGCCCTTTCATTCTGTCTGTGGTTAGTGCTCTGCGTGCATCTTCCAGACTGAAACTTTCCATGTGAAATTTATTTTGATGGCTTAAATCTTGCTCCAGCCCCTTGTGATATGTGGTACAGCCATTTGGACTTGCTCTCGCTCTCTGTGTAATTTTAGTTTTCCTTACAATTAGTTTTATGAGCCTTTTGCCTGCAAACTCAGTTCTTTTGAAGTACCCTTACTGTTGCAAGTGCACTGACTCTTCCTCTTCTGGTTTTTACTGCTCTCTTAGTCAGGGAGCTGATGGAGTATAAGCAGAACTGGAATTGTAGTGATTCCTCCTGTAACAGGTTTCTCTGCAAGGGAGCCTCTACTGCCAGTGGTTTGTGGAACTCCAGTTTTAATGCACGTGATCAGCTCAAACACATTCAAAACCTCAGTAAAAACCCATTTTAGATCTTCAAGCCAAGCCACATTTTATTACACACAGTTAAAAAAACAGTGCTTAATCCGAAAAGCTCTCCCACAGCATTTTCTGTATGACTTAGGCCAAGATTATAAAAGAAGATTTATTTGCCATGTGTCATAGAACAGCATCGTCTGATCCTGGAGACTCTCTTCACATTTCTTAGGTCTGAACCTTCTACAACTGTTTAGAGTCTTGGTGGTTTCAGAATTGTGGCAGAGGATTCTTGCATGGAAGATGTTTTCATATTCTGGCTAATGAAATAGGGGTGACTGGACTTCATACTGAGGGAAAGGAGGTTATCAAAGTTTATTAGTTACGTATTTTAGCCCAGATAACTTGCAAAGTTCCTTCCTTTAGCAGATGATAATAAATTCTTGTTGCTTTATGAAATTTCATTCAAGTCAAAGTCTTTTTACCATCTTTGCAAAATGATCGTAATTTCCTTAGCAATCTGTAGCCAGAAATGAAAGAAATGTGAACAGCCAGGTCTTCAGTTCCTTCTGTTGGATCTCTTTTTATGTTCAGAGAACTTGCTGTGTGTTCAGAGAACCTTTCCTTATGCCAGTGATGGTCAGTTTGGTTTCTCTGTCTGGTTTCACAAAAGATCTATGCAACAGTGTTAAATGGGAGATAGTGAATGTCTTGGCCATGGGGATAGTTCAGTCTCTCAGGACCCATCAGACCTTGGAATTGATGTGCCCAACGAGCTCCACATGGGGGAGAAGTGCAGAAGAATTTCACTAAATAATTACCACTTTCTTCTGTTGAGAAAAATATTTGTTCTGATGAAAGGAGTAGCAGCTGGGAAAGTATTTAAAGACATAACTAAGGTGGAACCAGTGGAATTTCAAACTGAGTGGGTAAATACTTTGGGAGGGAGGTGCTGGTAGAAACCTATTTAAAAAGTCTCACTACAGGCTGAAAAATCAAACAAACATGAATCATCTTGCCTTTTCTGACTTTGGGAAAGCAGCCCTTATTGAGAGTGACAAAGAAAATCCTGCAAACAGTCAGGAAGTCACATTTCCTCACTGTCTTTTTCTGCTCCTGTGTCCCATGCAGAGCTGTTAGAGATTTTGCCACTGTCTTTGTGAACGTCAACGTCACGTCTGAGCCTCATGAAGTGTCCGCGCTCTGGTTCCTGTGGTATGTGAGGCAGTGTGGGGGCACATCCAGGATCTTCTCTATCACCAATGGGGGCCAGGTACGAAATGCCTCATATTCTTTCTCCTCTCTTGAAGCCATAGGGAGCAAGTGGAGTATTGTACCCATCAAAGCCCTGCAATTAATGAAAAGACAAGAGCATGTGGCACTGGAGACAATTGTGTTCTCAAGGGGTGATACAGCCCTCTGGACTAACCCTGAAAAATTTTATTAGCTAGGCTTTTGGATAAATTTGGACTATTTAAACAATTGGAGAGGGTTTCTGCACTCATTTCAGCATAGTACTCTTGTTGCTGTGGTGCTTTTTTGCTCATTTGTTTTCTTGGCACATTTGAGTGTTTTCAAGAGTTCAAAGCAAGTGTAATTCAGAGTGAAATATGGGGATTTTTTGGTATCGAAGCCTCTAATGACAAGAGCTGGATGAAGATTGCAAAAGGCCCTTCCTTCTTAGGTGAGCTCACATGGAAACATGTTTTATGAGCTACTTCAGACTGTTCCTTGCCTTGGTCATGGCAGGTGCTTGGCTGCCTGGGGAACATCGTGGTTTTCATATGATTGTTCTGGATGAAATTTCAGAAAAGGGAGGAGACATCTGTCCAAGTAATTTGCATGTGGCACCTTTTATGAGCCTCCTACCTCAGTTAACACAGCCTCAGAAAGCACGTGCAGCATTTCAGACTCCAGCTACCAGCTGGAGGAGTGGAGACAGCACCATACCCTTCCAAGTGTCCTGGGATAGGGAGATGTTGAGAGAAGTTGCCTGAAGAGATGCAGTCTCTGTCAACATCTGTCTGTTGGGGTAAGAATAGGCTACCATGTGTCAGGAGGGGTCTGAGTAGTGGTAATGCTGTCCTGAGATGGAGCTAGACCTAAGAGCCTCCTCAGGAGCCCCTCAGTTTGCTGTTCCACACCAGCAATGGCTGACATTGCAGCAAGAATTAAAAAGAAAATTAATCCCAAGATACTCACAGCTAAACAAGACATGGAGAGAAGAGAAAGCTAGCCTGGGAAGAGCACTCCCTTTTCTTTGTGCCTAGATGGGAAAGATTGTCTTTGTTTCTATCATGCTTCCCTCTTCCCTCACCCCAATCAATATCAGTTGAGCAAAACCACTAAGGGTTTCTGATTTAGTGGCCATGACAAGTGTTACAAAACTTCCTCGGGCAGCCATTTCAATCTTTAAGCACAAGACTTTGTGGACTCTTTCCTCCCTGCCAGTACCATCATCTTATATGTAAAAGTGAGCTGCTTGATACAACACTAGTGGCCCGTAGATAAAAGGTTAGTGCTTCCCCTGAGCCTCTGCACAGACATCACAGGGAAATGTGTGTCACAGATTGTGCTTTTTTCCAGACAGTGCTGTCTTTGTGTCTTCCCAGGGACAGATAAAGCTCATTGCCTCTTGCACTTGAGACCAGACCCAGTTAAGTATCTGTCTTGCTTCTGGGCTGGTGGAGCCTTCCACTGTACAGATGCAAGTTGGTCTCTTTGTCACACACGAGGGTTTTGGTAGCACCGTGATGGTAAAATACTGAAAACCTCTTCTGAATGAAGCAATAAGTTTGTTCTAGCTAGAATTCCTGCATTATATGTGCATGTTCTCTAGGCTTCAAGAGTCTTTAAGCCAGCTCATTAGGGAAGCCATTGCAAAAGTAATTTAATCAGCAATCACCACTGAAGCTCAGGTTTATGCCTGCACTCTTCTGAAAGTCTGTGTCTCTTTGTGCACCCTTAGGACTCGAAGATTTGGCCTGGAGTTTCATAATGGTGAGCAGTCATATTCAACATCGTTGTGATTAATGGTGTTGATCTTTTGTTTGTATTTGTTTTCTGTTTGTTTTTTTAGGAGAGGAAGTTTAAAGGGGGTTCTGGTCAGATATCGGAGAAAATAATGGAACACCTCAAAGGCAGGGTTAAACTGGAGAGACCTGTGGTCAGCATCGATCAGACAGGTGATAATGTCCTTGTGGAGACTCTAAACCACGAGATATATGAGGTAATTCAATCAGAATAAAAGTAGGGTATGCATTTAGTAGGAGAATACATCTGCTGTAGCTCTTAGCCAGATGTAATCAGGAAGTACCCATTTGTGTGTCTCTATTTCTTGGACTATGCTGACACTCTGGAAAACCTGCTTCATAGAATTATTTATGCCTGGGTCTCTTCTTGGTGTTCTGCTACATAGTTCCTGTCATAACTCTGACTTTTCTGCCTTAACTTTTTATGTGTTCATATATTTTTACATTTTAGTTCTGCGTTGAGACCAGTTCAAAGCAAGGAAAAATAACCTTCCTGTTTCTGTATGAGTTTGTGGTTTGCAGCACATCAAAAAGAAAAAAAAAAAAAAAAAGGCATTTCAAATGCTTTGAGTAAGATTTTGCCTCTGGGCAGGGGTGCTGTGAAGTGCTCCATCAGCACACACTGACCCACAGTAGCACCCATGGGGCAGCAGCTCCTCTGCATGCAGAGCCCTGCGTGCCACAGCACTGTGTGCAGGTCAGGATCTGCAAGACCCCGTCTCACTGGTGACAGTGTTTGGAAGATATTTAGGGAAAGTTAGCAGAAAGGGAAGGGCTGTGTGACAGGGAAGCTGGTCTGAAGATGTCCTGGAGGAGGGACCCTCCTTTCCCCAGGGATTTTTTAACCCGGGAGTTAAACTGCAGTGTTCCTCCACGCTGACTGACTGACAGGTCAGGAGACAGGCTTCCTGCACACGGCAGCTCCGCCAGGCAGAGAGCACCCGAGAGCAGCAGTGTCATGATACAGTGTCACCCTGACCCCTGAAGCAGAGTGTCCTTCATCGCTCCAGTCACACACAGGACCTGCAAGAGGGATGGAGCATGTCCAGGAAACCTGAAATCACCATCAGTGTAGCTTCTCCTAAAATAGTATCCTGGAAACATGAACAAATGTGATTTTTTTAGTACCTTATAACTTCGACAACTGTGGGTCATATTTTCCCGAGTATGATAAAAGGCAGTTTTGCCTATGCCATAAGATCTCTCTTGTCCCTTTTGCCCACCTGTCTCCAGCCAAGCTTCAACTCTGTTTGTTTTTCCAGTCCCATTTTTTTCATTTTCTGAAATGGCAAATTATTTTGGTCCCCTGGAAATATCTGTGAGGGAAAGCCACTCAACAGAATCAAGTGTGGGAAAGATATTAACAACTCTTAAGAGTGTCTTTCAAATGCGTCCTGTGGGGTGAGCTCGGTGAGAGGCAGCGCCTTGTCCGTGCTGACTGTGTTCTCCATTTCAGGCCAAGTATGTGATCAGTGCCATCCCTCCAATCCTGACAACGAAAATTCACTACAAGCCAGAGCTGCCACCAAAGAGAAACCAGTTAATTCAGCGCTTGCCTATGGGGTCTGTCATAAAATGCATGATGTACTACAAGGAAGCCTTCTGGACAAGGAAGGGTAGGTGGGGAAAGTGAAGGACTCGGGAGCCCTATGCAACACAAATTTGGAAGCTCTGCTGTCTGTCAGTCAGGGAATAAATCCAAGGAAGGGTTAAATGTGCAAAACCTCAAAAACAAAGCACACAGAAAGGTGAAAAGTAAAGCTCCTTAGAAAGAAGAACTCTGAGCTTCAGTGCTTGCCTTGTCCCAAAGATGAGTCCAGACTCAAATAGGATCCTGAATCTTGTTGCTGCTGAGGTGGGATGACCAAGAGAACAAGCAAGGTTTCCCTGGGAAACATTGCTGAAACCTGCAGTGCACAGGAGCAGTGGCCCTGCAGCAGCAGCTCCCTGCTTCTCCCTGCCAAGGACAGAGTTAGGTCAGCCAAAGACAACTTGCAGCAGATGACAAGGAGAGCTTAAGGTGTAAGCAAGACCTTTCCCTGGTTTTAATCCTCTCTTCTGCAGACTTGATACCTCAGAGGACTTGGAAAAGTAGGTTAGCTTTTTGTTTGACTCAAGATGTTTCTTCCATGCTGCTATATCATGTTTTTCTCAGCTTTAACTGATACCATTTGCAGAACTATTTGTATGAACAGATTAGTTTCCACTTCCTTTGTAACAATATTGAGACTGGAGAGAATATTTCTTAAACAAAGTAATATAATTTTTGCATGTTTCAGGGGATAAACTGGCCATTAGGATTAGAAAGAAATGTAGTCTGGTTTATACATTGTTTTCTAGGTGAGATTTTTTGCATGTTTACCTGAAACATGTCCAAATGTGATGCTGGATTAGATGGTCCGTGTTTCTGCTGTTATTATGGGATACCATTCCTAACAATCTTCTCATCAGCAAAATAAATACACAGTGTAAATTTGAGTCTGCAGTGACCAGATGTGATTACACTAGGGTTTGGTTTGGTCAAAGTTACTCATGGAATGAATCACCATAGTTCTTGCTAGATCAATTTATTTTTAGTGTTTGTTGCCCTGACTTTCAGCAATCCACAGAAATTCCTTGCTAAGTAATAATAGAATTTAAAATACTTTTATAAGTCTGTGTACAAAATTTTCCAGAGTCAGAGAGAAGAGAGTAGAGAGACTGTTATGAAAAACTTCAGATATGTAGGCATTATTGGTGACAAAGGAATTACTGTACAATTCCTTTTATGGATAATTTTCCTTGCTCATTACTATCAGAAATAGTGATCATCCACAAGTTTCTCTGACAATCATCTTGGGTTTCTTTCCTCTTAGGTTACTGTGGTTCCTTCATCATTGAGGATGAGGAGTCTCCAATTGGAATAACCATAGATGACACGAAACCTGATGGCTCTTACCCTGCCATTATGGGGTAAAACCTTCTATCCCATAGTTACAGATGTGTATTTCTTGTTGTATGAGTGAGTGGAAGAATGAGTAAGAGGTGAAATGACCAGGCTACATCAGTGTTGCCCTCTCCCACAGTGTGTACAGATAGAGGAGAACACTTCTGACAAGCCTCTTGTGCCTCCCTAGCCCATATAAGCATTTTGGTGAAGGTTCTGCTACAAACAGCCTAGTACGAAGGATATGGTTGGGAAGGACTTGCTGAATTCAGTCCATTTTAAGCATTCAGTTAGTGGTTTTTTGTTGAGGAATAGACTTAGAAATAAAACCCTTTCCTACCTAGCTGTGGGAGCCAGTATTTGGTTTATACTGGGCTTTGTTTAGTGCCTGGGCCAAAATGACAATGTAGTTGTCCAGAAATCTTCATTTGCCTCCTCTCACTGTTGAATAGAGTCAGGACAAGCAATGCCAGCTGGTGGCTGAGCAGGGCAGCAGCTGTGCAGTGAAAAAATCAGGATTCTGAAGAAACTGACAAGTGAAAAAATAGTAGTTTGGATAAACAGATGGGAAAAAAATGTGACAGCATTGACTGGCTTTTAAAATAGGTGAAACCAAATGAACAAACAACCTTTCCGAATGTTTCCACTGTAATCTGAGGGGAGACTGCCAAAAAAAGGCCAATATAAATGTCAGGCAACTACTCCGTAAGTGTCTGGCAGGGAAAGCTTACCACTTCTCCTGAACTGTACATGTTTATGGGCATGTTCAAAGCTTAAACACTTCCAGGACCTGAGAGCAGTAAGCCTTCCCCAAGCTCCATGTGGCAAACAGTTTCCTGCTTTCTTTCTCCTTGTGGATTTATATGACTTTCTAAAAGAGCACAGGGACAAACTTTATTGCCTGGGTATCTCCACTTAGGTCAGATGAACTAATTGCCAAATCTGTTTCCTTCAAGATGAATAAATATTCATCTCAGTTCTTCCAGGACTGGTCCATGACACTGTGTCAGAGCGGGCTTTCATCACTGACACCACGTGGCACAGGAAGTGGGTGGGATGTTCAGCTGCCTCCTACACTTCTGGAGCTCAAGAAAACTCAGGATCTCAGTCCTTTTGGATGAGCCCTAGATATCAGGGGGGCAATGCAGGCTAGTTTTCTGGATTCTGTTGCCTCTCTGCCCACTTTGGATACAACTTTGCTGTCCTGACTCAGTGGGTGTGGAGAGTTCATTCCCGCAGTGCAAAATGAGGCCGGTGCTGGCAGGTTTGAGAGCACTTGGAATCTGCAGCTTTCTCATCCTGTAGGTGCCAGGCAGCCCTGTGCCTCTGCCCTCTGGGAATTCATATTTTCCCTTTCAATTAACTCCCCAGGGTACCCTGACGGGCCTTTTCACCCATGTGAGCTGTAATTATTAAGTGTTGAGGTATGATGGCAAAATGTCAAGCCCATCATCCTCTTTTTAGAGTCATTTCAAGCAAGAGTTTGCAAATCAGCTGGGGAGCTGATGCTGCGTGATATTTATATGCCATATTTTTCTTTTCAGTTTCATTCTTACCAGAAAGGCTGTTAAACTGGCCCATCTCAGTAAGGAAGAAAGGTAAGACTTCAAAAGCTGCCAGTATTTCAGAAGTAAATCAGTTCTCTGGAATGCTTCCCCATAGGAATGTGTGTGCATATGTGTGTGCGTATGCACATGTACACATGCAACTGCCAATACTAGAAACTGGGGCCAAAATTGAGCTTTCAGCATAAACAGGCCAAGATAGTAATGCTAATAGGCATCCAGTTATGGATATTTCCACATTTCCAAGTCCTTCCCACTCTTCCATGCTACGACTTATCAGCTCTGGGTCTCTCTGTGAAGTGAGAAGATTTTTCCAAAGATGTTCCCAGACTGCATCCCCACTGAATGATGCATCACCCCAGGTATATAGGGAGCGCTGTCATGGCTAGTTTTGGGTCTTCTTCACATTCAGACTGGGTGATAAAATTATTAAACTTCTGTGTTTACAAAAGTATGGTTTCTCCATTAGTCAGTGAAATGAACAAACTACTTTCTAAATGTGATTTTTTGGTACTGTGCAAGTGAAAACAGGAGTTTCTGCTTAGGAATGTAGGTAGCATTCTTCAGCTCATATTTTATTCTCAGCTATAGTAAATCTGTAGGGATTTAATTGATTTATAGTGTTTTTCTTCTGGTCTTACACCAGTGAACATGAATTGGCTCTGCATCCCAAAATAACTGTACGAAGATTTATTTTTTTAGAGCTCATTGCCAAAATCAACCTTCATTTCCCATTCCCTGGGTCCGTTTTGGATGTAACTTTTAGGCATTAGTATTTGAAATATGCAAGCTAAGCTTAGAACTTGAAATCAGACTTAAAACCAAAGCCAACCACAACTTCCTTTCCAATAAATTGTTGCAATAAATTTGTTTTGTTTTTTCATAAGGAGAGCAAAAGCTGAGAGGTTTTTCCATCTTTTTTTTTTTTTTTCTGACTGACTTTATTTTCATATAGGAAAAAGAAGATCTGTGAGGCATATGCCAAGGCATTGGGAATGAAAGAGGCTTTGCAAGTAAGAAACGAATGCTTGTTTTCACCTCTGTTGTACAATAATGTTGCTCCTTTGTTCTGAATGATGAAGCCAAAGTTCCTAGCACCTAAAATGTGTACCTAAAATTGCATGTTATACCATACAATCTGTACTCCCAACGGGAGGGCAGCAGCATCTAGCACAGGAAGAAAAGAACTGCCAGTCACTCTGTACAAGAAAAGAGAAGGCAGGGCATGTTTTAATTTGTCCTGTCATTTCCCCATGGGAGGCTACTGTTTCTGTAAAAGCAAAAAAATTTGTTTTGTGCAGACGGATAGCATTAGCCAGATGACATGGCACTCCTTTGATGGGTATTCTTAGCCTGTTTTTATTCCTCTTCAGAAGAAATCTGTTCTTTATTTCCAATTTCTCTGCCAGTGTTTCACTCTGTAATGTCTGCTGATACTTACAGCCTGTGCACTATGAAGAAAAGAACTGGACCGTGGAGCAATATTCAGGGGGTTGCTACACAGCCTACTTCCCACCAGGCATAATGTATTCCTATGGAAGGTAAACTGGAGATTGCTTTGCTTTCCAGTTCACATTTCTTAGCTCACGTACAATGGTACACCTTATGCAATGCAATTATGGCACATGTAGAATGTGCCTCTTTCGGCTCCCCTACTCCTCAGCTAACAAGGATCTTGTTATTCACTTTAATAAGAGCAGAGTGTCCCTTGTGACTTTCAAGGAAACAAAACACAGTCCCAAAGAGACCTGCTAGAGACACAAAACCTTTTCCCACTGGATAACTTACAGTATTTTGTCCTATGCACTATTTGCAATGGATCCCTTTAAAACACCCTAAGACTTTGAGGGCACACATGAGGAGTCTCCACTGACTGTGTAGGTGCAGCATCACATTCAGGCGCAGCCCAGGAGCTCCTTAACATGTCCAGCATGGGGTTACACCCTGTCTCTGAGCCAAGACACACGTGGGAAGAAGTCTTCTCCTGCACAAACTCTTCTGTTGTCATTTATCTGAACACTTGGGTAGTGATGGCCTTTGGCCTGGCGAAGCTGGTGTCTGGCAGACAAGGAAAACCTAACTGGGGTTTAGATGGGAGCCCTTACACCAAGCACATCCTCAGTGGGAAAGGGAGTTCATTACCTACAGCTGGGCTGGCCAGGATGCTTGTGCAGCTTTACAGGGCTAAAGGACTGGCTTATATGACCCTACAGGGTGAATGCACCTCCCTGAATGCCAATGTCTTCAGCTGCCATCCCCTTTTGGTAGGATTTACAGCCAGGCAAGTCCTGCCTCCAAATAGAAGCTGACGTTAGTGACCTGTCAGTGCAAAAACGTCATTCACGTTCCACTGTAATGGCAGGATAACAACAAAGCTGCCATGCAGAAGACATAAATCTATCAGCTGCACTGCATTTCTGGAGGCTGTTAGGATTATCCCTTATCCCAGCACTAAAATAAGGCCTGTATTACTTAGCTCAGAAGCAGGGCATGCTGATTTATGCCTTAGATTTTCTGTCTCTCACATCTTGAGCTTCTTGTACAGAAGCAAGTAGGTGGTCCTGCAGGGACAGCTCATTGCACCATGCTCCCCAGCCCAGGTCTGCAGGGATTCTGGAGAACTGAAGCCAAGCGCTCCACCAAAGCCATAAATTGCTTTTAGAAGGATCATCGCCTTCCTGTTACTTGTCATCTGACATTCTCCATTTGTTTTGAAGGATCATTCGCCAGCCTGTTGACAGACTCTACTTTGCTGGCACGGAGACAGCTACCCAGTGGAGTGGATACATGGAGGGGGCCGTGCAGGCGGGGGAGAGAGCAGCTCGAGAGGTACAGACCATTGGTTTGCTTTCAGCATCTCTATTAAAGGGCTAAAAAAGGATTAAGTACACCTTGAAGGGTCTGATTTCACGCAAAGGCTCCTAGAATTGACAGGGAGGGATCCCAGTAAACAGCATGAACCAAAGGGCTTTTTGTTTGTTTGTTTGTTTGTTTTTTAACTTTTGTTTGTTATTGAATAAAGTGAAGCCAAGAATCTCACACAAATCGGAATGTTACTGCACTAGAGACTTAAAATGAAGCTCGTGCATGTAGGGAGGAAAAAACCCTCCAACCCGATGCTGCCCACAGATATACTACCTCAATGCCTAACAAATTAAACACTGCATGTTTTAAAAGTAATCTAAGTCATTATAAATGCTCACAGCTGTTTCCTGTGCAGAAATCTCTAAATCTGAACATTGTTCTCATTTTTGATCTATGCCTTCTGACTCTCCTTCTCCAAAAGAGTACTGTTAGCTCAGCTTTGTGAATTTGTAATGTGCAGCTCTGATAAAGTTTAAATGTCCTCAGAATGACACACATCGGGCTGGGTTCCCAGTCACGGTGAAATCCCTTTACAACAGTCTGGAGGGAGGGGAAAAAAACATTAAAGAGTGTACATTACAGTTCCAACTGCTGCATGGCAAAGCCATGGAGCTGTTATTTAAGGGAAGATTGGCCCTTTGCTATTGTTTGACAGAGTGCCATATTCACCTTATAATCCTCATTATTTGTTCTATTTCTAGGCACCTAATTTTCCTTTTCTCCATGCCTATGAGCAGTAGTTACAAAGATGGTGAGCTGTCTCTTCTGGGGACATTCATTTGCCCCCAGGGACCTCGATGATTTTTAAAATCAGTTTGTTCTCAGGAAAAATCCTTGGTGAGCTTTGTGCTGCCTGAATAGCCAAGAGATGGCTTCATAATTCTATGCTGTGTGAGCCCCAGGGTTGCATCTCTCCTCTTTCTAGTTTGTGATCCAAGCTCCATCTCTTCTAACAGGCCTTGTGTTCTGAGCACAAAAACAAAACACCGAACCAGAAACAAACAAACAAAACCCAAAACACCAAAACAAACAAACAAAACAAACAAACAAACACACGAAACCCATCTAGAGAAGCTGTAGTAGAAATCAGTGTACATTTTCTGGTTCAAAACACTTTTAGCTAGTCATAGTTAATGTCTTTTATCAATGTCACCTTGCTCTGACTTCCTCTGCTTTTCCAAAACTGGAAGTAGAATGGGTTATTATTTTTTCTCATGTGGTACAAATTTTTCTTCTAGATATTGTACAGTATGGGAAAGATCTCAAAAGGTGAAATTTGGATGCCAGAGCCAGAGTCAAAGGTAAGCTGACTTTCTCATTGTTACCCAGTCAGGCACACATCCCTCAGTCAGGCACATCCCTGTTCAGTGATTCCATGGCCCCTGTCCCCAGGCAAGGTTTTGGTCACCTCACATGCTGAGGGTATTAATTTTTGTGACCTGTCCAAGGAATATTATTACCCTTGGCTGAGGAGTAGATGATCAAGAGCTAAGAACAATGATCTCAGAGCCTGGGTGACTGAAAAATGCAGGAAATCCTCTTAGTTCTGCCCAGACCCAGGCCATGGTTTTAAGCCAAATATAGTCTCTGTCCAGTCACAAGGAATTCCATCTTCACTGTCCTGTTTCTGCTCATGATGACAGAAAATATGTTTTTCACAGCCATGACCCTTCTTCCCCCCTCAGCTGGGTCCTTGGGCAAAACCTGTAATCTCCCCAGCCTCGGGGAGGGGGTTTGCCACCTCCCTGCTCACGTGGTGAAGGGGACCCTGCATTTTTACCATCTCCTCTCTCCTCCAGGATGTCCCAGCCCGACCATTCCCCACCAGCTTCTGGGAGAGGAACCTGCCCTCGGCCCCAGGGCTGCTGTGCCTGCTTAGCTGTACTGTGTGTTTCACCTCCGTGGCTGCTGCAGGGCTGTTTGCCTGCAAAAAGGGACTGCTAAATCGAAATTAGAGGGGACCCCACGCCCAGTGGAAGCTCCAGACTCCCTCTTCTTCCCTTTTACCAGATGAGTGTTATTTTGGAGAAGAGTGGCATGGACAGCTGGAAAGGGCAAAAAGTTATTCTCCTTGTGATTTTTCTTTTGAGTTCTGTAATTAATGCATCAAATCTACTGAAGTTGCTACCAGCTGAACAGAAATAAATCAGTTGCGGGGATGTTTTTCAAATCAGCCTTTTTCTTGTCCGTTTGTTTTGGTTGGACATGATAATAACAATTCCTAATACAGGCAAGGCAAAATGTGGATCACACCTTTTCCAAATTACAAAGAGGTCTTGGAAAAAGCTTTTGTTTCCACTCAATGCTTTATTTTTCACCGCACAAGATAAAAAATGCCCTTATGCATTCACCTCAGTTAGCAGCTCAGAATATCCAGGGTTATTCCCATAACATCCCCGCTGCACAGAAGAGATTAGCATGCCAATCAGAGGTAGAATTGCCAAATTAATTTCCAAATGCATTTGATTAATTATTAATCATCGCAACATGAAACTTAACCCCAAGCTGGATGAAAGGAGGTAGTGAGCACGAAGCACATCACTCAGTGGCGAGGGAGGAAGCACGGGTAGACTTTATTCTGCCCACTGCCAAGCAAACATCTGCCCTGATCTGCCCTGTGAGGTGTCTTCTCCAGTGTGGCACGGCCACCACACGGCTCTTGGTTACTTCCCACCCTAAGAGCCTCCAATCCATCCCAGCCGTGTGCTGGTATAGCTCAGTGCAATGAATTAACAAAGTTTAATCCCCTCCGATGTGCAGCAGGTGCTGGCTGTTATTTTCCAAATGGCAGCAGCTTCCTGGCTCCCTCTCAACTCACTGCCCCTCGTTTTGCTCGTAATCCATACCGCCTTCTTCCAATAAGGAGAAATGTGTTTGAGGCTTGAATTACTGCCTTGTAAATTACAGTAATTGGATGCATCTGCCTGTTCCGCTCTTATTATGTACATGATACACTTAAAATAATCACTTTAGTGTTTAACTGAAGTCTGGAATGTATGTTTCACAATGTACCATCATTATGTGGTCTTTTTGCCATGAATTTTGAGTGCTGTACATGTCCATGGACTCAGCTCTCATTCAACAGAGGTGAAATGTGCCTTTCAATAGTCCTGGAACCTTGATCTTCGTATAAACTTTTCTTCAGATTCTTTCTTGCTTCGTTTTGTGTAAGTTTGTGGAAGGTGATGCTTCTCTAGTGTGTGAAGGCACATCACGTGTGGCAGCCACCAAACGCTTGCTCTGCTTGATATAATCCGTGGGTATGTGCCAATAGAAATACCTACCTGCCCAAGATGACTTTGCTCCTGGCCTCTGCCTCAGCCACATTCATATGTCCTCTCACTTCTGTGTAAAAAAGCCCTGTAGGCACCAAAAGTGCAGAGCAATCTCAGTCTAGGTGGTGGTGGGCTCCACACCAGAAGCCTTTTCCAGATGGAGGAGGTGTTTTCAGGTGGCCTCTCGTTGTCAGATGTGAGCATGGGCTCATGGTGCCAGCGTTCAGCACCACACAGAAAGGGTTTTACAGGCAGCACAGTTCTGAGCTGCTTTGTTCACTGTTGCAGCCATTCTGTGTGAGGATAAACCAGTCACTGCTTGGTTTCTTTGGGGGGGAAAAAAATGCCTGGATGGATTACCTATAAGAAGACTATCTACATTTTTAGCTTCAACTTTCCCATCTACCTTGAACTTACACACGTACTGCAAATTATTCTTACTGGCAAGGAAAGAACAGTCTCAGTAGGAAGCAGCAATGTTGGATTTTGAACACAGTAAGTGTAATATTAAATGCTTGTTTAAGGGATTTTTGACAGGTTGGTTTAGTATCCACCTCAGGAATATTTTAAAGGAGAGATGGATTAACATGAATTGCTGATTGACTCAAGGGCTCCCTGCTGAACGTGTTCTTCCCAGCTCTAACCATTTACAAGCAGTGATTCCTGTGAACAAGGACTACCCTGTGCATGCAACCTGGTGCAGCCACAGTGCCTCTTTGGAGAGGGAGCACAGGCTTGATCCTGATGAACCTTTTGTGGTGCAAAACAGTTCTACACCATCACACGCTTCCCCCAGGAGGATATTTCCACCACCTGAAAAACAGTGCCCATATCTATTCAAAAACATTTTGTGCATACGTGTATTTGTAGCAATTAGAGCCATTGATTTTTAGTCTTACTTTAAACTTGACATCAGAATTTCCCAGCTCTTGTCTGCACGTGCAGAAGGACCCCAAATCATCTGGAATACACCCATGAGCCAGCACCGTCCGGCTTCACTTGTCACCTTATTCATGCACGTTTTTGTCGCGATTAGTTTGGGGTTTGAAGCACGAGTTCAATTCAACTGAACTCATTTCAAGCTGTTAAACAGGGCCAGGTACAGTGTTCCCCACTGCACAAGGAAAAGCACGTCTCACTGCCGTGGGACCCGCAAGCGGCAAGGTAAATCAGAGAGGTTGATTAAAATTGGCATTTCTGAGACTCCTGCAGCTCCCGGGCACCAGGCTGCTGCAGAGAAAGGGCAGCGCTTCTCAGAGACTATGGACCAGTTCCCATCCCGCTTTAATGCCCTTTCTGACAATCAGACCAATTTCCCTGTTTAAACATTAAACATTTAGCTTAAATATTAAACAGCCAGGCATCTTTCTTAAATCAATTTTGAAACAGAATGGGACGGAGTTTATCACCGCTGACAACTCTCCGAGCGAGCTGCTGCTGATATTAAAGCTGTGAGGATGAAGCACCAGGGAAACACCTCTTTCTGCTGGGGCCCAAATGGAATATTCACCCAGGCTGTGGAGTGGGAAAGCCTTTGGTCACCTTCCCTAACCAGGGATGCTCGGTCCTCCAGTTTTTGGAGGAAGAACCCGGCACTCCCTTGGCAGAGTTAGGAGATGCTCTGTCCTCTGTAAGTAAAGGGTGAAATGGGAACGGCCGAGATCCACACCAAGTCCATCAGCACCAGGGTGGGAAATAAATTGCGTTGACATGGGAGATGGGAAAACCTTAGGTGAAAGGGCTACTATTCGATGCTTGAAAGTAAAACAAACAGAGCAAGCATTGGCAAAAGGAGCAACAGAGAGAGGAAAGAGAGGGGAAAAAAAAGGACTAATCCTCCATACCAGCAGTGAAATAAAACAAACAGAGCAAGCACTGGCAAAAGGAGCAAAAGAGAGAGGAAAGAGAGGGGGGGGAAAAAAAAAGGACTAATCCTCCATACCAGCAGTGAAATAAAAGCACCACACAACAGATAGAACAGGAGGTCCAAAATAAGCAAGCGGAGATGATACATGTGAGAAAACCTGCCTCTTTTTAATTAAACTGCTGGTTTTACTTACAGATAGCATAACAGTTTTATCCAGCCCCCACGGATGGAAGAATACTTCTGTGAGACTCTCATGCTCCCATCTCAGGGGCTGCAGCTCCTGCCTGTGCAGGGCGACACGGCTGCTCCCTCCCTAGCTGCCATCAACCAGCCTCATGGGAATGGAGACCCTGAAACAGGGTGGGCTGCTGGCTCAGCAGGAGCTGGACGGGCAGGAGGTGCAGGAGGAGAGCCACTGGCTGGCTTTTTAGCACCATCAGCCCAGCGAGGCTTTCCTTCTCTCACCAGCTGCCTGGCACACAACCTCCAAAATGCCCGGTGTGGGAACTGCCAACCCAAACCCCTCTGGCTGGAAACCAGGTCTGGGAAGGGGCCCCCAGCACAAGGATTAAATGCCAGGTTGCAGGGGCTGTGTGCTTTGGAGCAGTGAAGGTGGATGTCCCCCAGGTGGGGCAGCGGTCGCGCTCCTCATGCGGGGCAAGGGGAAGGTCTGACCAGATTCAACTGCATTGCTAAAAAGTACATCCAGCCTCAAAATGCTGAGGCACTGGAACAGCTTGCTCAGAGAAGTTTGTGCATGCTGGATCCCTGGAAGTGTTCAAGGCTAGGCTGGATGGAGCTTGGATGGTTTAGTGAAAGGCAGGAGGGTTGGAATGATTCCAAACCAAAGCATTCTATGATTCTATGAAAATCCACCCTGGGGAAACAAGAGGTTGATGTTTTCACTTAGTCTCTTTGCCAATCGTTCACCAGCAACCCTCGTGTTTGATCCAGCCCCTGGTTTCACACTTGACATCCCTTCCCAGGATCAGACATACCCCAAACTACCAGCAAAAATTAGCATCATATATTTGAATAAAAATACCACCCAAGGAGTTGTGCCAACACTGCACAGTCTGGTAGGTCTAAACATCCATGTTTCCCACCAGTTGGTTCCCATGTCCCATTGACCAGGTTGTGATGCCTGACAGGAAAGGCTTTCCCCTGCCAGAAACCACGCTGGGGTCAAGCTGGGGAGTGGTTTGATGCTCCCTGCACAAAGATCAGCTCCCAGCTCCTGAAAGCAGCATCAAGAAATAGAAAAATGGACAAATCCAGAGAGTCCTCTTCTGCAGAAACAGTCGGTTTTCTTCTCTTCCTTGTGGGCTTTTTCTCTTCCACAAAGCAGTTGGAAACAAACAATTTTGCTTTGTAAATTCTCCCACAGCAGCTGCCTTTCACATACACACAGAGACAGCAAATTTCAGCTTGGTGATAATCCAGGAGGGGTAATCAAATGTGCTCTTTGTGAGTGAACTGTAACTTCTTCTTTTCCCACTGAGTTCCTGCACTTGGCAATGAACTTCAGGCTCCAGTTGCAATTCCTATTCTGCTCTTTATTTGTAGCATTTGGCTTTCCAGTTTCTGTTCCCTGTTTCTTGCTGTCTGTTTTGGTTTTGTTGTTTTGTGGGTTTTTTTGCTTCATCTTGTGTAACAGAGATAGAATAACTAAGGATCAGAGAAAAAGGTTCCCAAGCGAGAGTGCATTACTTATGAGAGGAGAGGGGAACTTTAGAAGGGCAGTGCTGGCACCTTGCTGGGTGCCAGAGGGGATCAGCAGTGCCTTCAAGCTGCCCATTGCCACTCCCAGGGTCCCAGGGATGTGATGTGCCCCAGACTATAACCATGAACTGCACTGCCTCTGACCTTACCAAGCACAAGAAACTTGACAAGGTGTCCTTTGTCATCTCTATCCTCATCTTTATGACACGTACCAAGTGAGCTCCACTGCCACTCTCAGTGCAGGAGGGCAGCTGCCACTCAAGATGGGGTTTCAAATGAAGCAAAGTACATAATTACTGCCTGTGTCGGCATCTGGACTTCCATGGCCAGACTATTCACTTGAAAACTCCTTGGATTATAGCCTGAGCACCATCATTTTCATCAAAACATGGGTTAAATCCAGGAAAATCCACGCCATCTGGCTGAATTCCAAGAGGTGGAGCCTAGCATTGGAGTGGGGACCACTTCCAGCAGCCACCAGCTGCAGAGAGCTTTGCTGGAGCAGGGCTGGCCACCACCCTGCAGCTCAGCAGTGTGACACAGCAGGGCTCAAGGCTGAAAGAAAGAAAGAAAGGCTGCCACCCTCTGGCTACCTAATAGCAGGAGTTTATCACCTCACAAACAAAAAAGGCCGCAGAAGGCCGACACTTTGATTTGCAGGAAGGTCTCCGTGAATATTTCTGCGCCGGTGCTCAGCGTTCCTGTCATGTATTCAAAATATCAGATTCTGGAATGGAAATTTCTGGAGTTGCAACAGATGCAAGTCCACAGCTTCCAGCTGCAGTTCTCACCCATCGCCAAGCTCTGCTCAGCCACACTGGAGGGGGCAGAGAAAGGCAGGCTCCATCCATGCAGGCTCTCCTCCCTGGCTCTAGCCAGCCCCTGGCAGCAATGAGGGCAGTGAAATGGCTGTGGTGCTGCCCCTCTGCCAGCTCCGCAAGAGCAGCTGAAATCCTTTCTGCCGCTTGGCAGCATGAAGGAGCCAAAAGAGGAGTGTGAACATGGTTCTTAAATGCACCTGCGCATTCCCCTCCCCTGAGAAGGGGATTTCTTTGGAGGCAGTTTCCTTTACAGTGGTAGATAGAAGTGTTGGCCCAAATATGCACAGTCTACAATTACTCTGGCCAAACTCCATCTCATAAAGAAATTATTGGGAAATAATACAGTTTCTAATTTACTTAAACATTCTTGTTCCACTTTGGGCTGAATTGGCAAGTGGAAGCTGGAGTAACATCTTCCCTTGATTTTGATTAAGTACAAGAATGCTTTTCAGTTGTTTGAGATAATGACTGCACTGCCCGCTGGGACATCTCACTGCCTCAGACATGGAGTAGAAGTTTCCACATCTGAAATTATAATGTAATTTCTGCTAAATGCAACACTGCTGTGCAAAGTGTTTTCTTACAACTTGGAGCATATGCAAATCGGGAGCGAACAGCCTGAGAGCTGACAAGGATGCCTCGGTGCATTATTAATGTGTTTCCTCTTCTCCCCTCCTTCCCATTCAAATACCGGAGCAGATTCGAGTGCAGTGTTGAATCCCATTAGACAGCAGTGCAGGAGCAAACTGAGCCACTTGACAAACCCAATCAGCCAAAGGCTGGTGTTTCTGCTGGGTACCCCTTCCTCAAGTGCTTCTTCAAGACTCTGCTGCCTCAGGGAAATGACACTCAGTGAGACACCCCTGTCCCCAAAGCTACTAATGATGTTCAGTGACATCATGCTCGGGCAAGTGAGGTTGGTCTGTGTTTGATCAGACCCTCCCTGCTGCAGGTCAGATGAACAGACGACTCAGATTTGGATTGGGGGGTCTCCCCCTCCGTAAAGTTGCAGGAATGGTGGGAGGGAGCCTACAGAGCCTGCAGTAAATGAAACTGGATATGGGTTATTTTGTTAGGGCTGTTCTGCTAAGAAAGGATTAGAAACACCGCTAACAGAAAATTCACTGTGCACATAGGGAAAAATCAACCCCAGATGAAAGCTTAATACCCTTTGCTTCTCAATTGAAAATGGTATCTCACGTTCTGTCAAAACACTGAGTGAGACTGTCTTGGACTCAGAACAACTTGGTTTGCCTCTATTAGCAATGCCAGGAAGAATGGAAAACTGGGATAAGCCAGCATGGTACTGGGTAAAGACCAGTGGATGAGAGCCTGTGTTCCACAGCTATTATGACAGCAAAAAGGAAAGACATGGACCTTTTGGAGCGGGTCCAGAGGAGGGCACTAGGTTGATCACAGGACTGGAGCACCTCTCCTGTGAAGACAGATTGAGAGAGCTGATGCTGTTCAGCCTGAAGAAGAGAGGCTCTGGGAAGACCTTAGAGCACCTTCCAGTACCTAAAAGGGGCTTACAAGAAGGACTGTTTTGCAGGGCCTGTTGTGATAGAACAAAGGGTTTAAAACTAAAAGAAGATAGATTTAGATTAGCTATAAGGAAGACGTTTTTTACAATAAGGGTGGTGAAACATTTGAATAGGTTGCCCATAAAAATTATGGATGTCCCATCCTTGGAAACATTCAAGTCAAGGTCGGGTGGGGCTCTGAGAAACCTGGTCTAGTTGAAGATGACCCTGCCCATGGCACAGGGTTTGGACTAGATAACCTAGAAAGAACCCCTCCAACCCAAACTATTCTGTGTTCCTTTTTAAAATAATTTTTGAATATTTTCTAGCCTAGCTTTGTAAAAGCTTATTGCTACTGACTGTACAAATCATGCACCCTAAAATCAACTTGCAATACTCAGGTGTATTTTTTTACAGCTTAACTTGGCACTCAACTGCTAACTGAAGGCTTTTCTAGCAAACACTATTCTATTATGACTAGAATATAATGCCTCTGTTTCCAATGACAAACAAAATGATTGTACAGTCTGCTTGCATAAAGGACAGCTGTGCATTAACATATTATATGTTAATCTATTAACATGTAACTTATTAACTTGCAGCACAGAGCCTGCATTATCCCTGTTTGCATTTCTTCAAAGCTAAACACCCCGAAAAGTACCTAATTGCCATCAGCAGTGGGTGGGAGGCAGAAGCTGCCTAGTGTAGTATCCAAAGAGCATCTGTGCCACCATGCAGGGCTGGTTTAGGACACTGGGAGAGCCGCCTCCTTTTGGAGCAGCAGCTGGAGGTTGGACAAGATGCCCTCGAATGTCTGAGAGGCACAAGACAACTGTGTTTTGGCTCATGAATTGCTCTCTGGGTGGGTAAAGATGTGCCCTTTGCAGAACAAGTGATACACATGCACAAGATAGAAGTTAATTCCATGTATTTCAAATGTGTAAATGAGATATTAAATTAGAAACCCCATCCATTTAGATATTCTTCTACATGGAAAAAGAGAAGGAGATGTCTGTAGGAGTCCTGCAGTACCTGCATGGGTTGACACACCAGATGAGGATTTCATCTCTCCCTGTTCACCAAAGAGACTAGGACCACCCAGAGAAGAACAGTGCCTTGTTTCCAGCAGATACCAAACTGTATCTTGGTTCTTATCAGTTTTGCCTTTCATTCTTCGATGCTTTTTTTCTGAGGCAATTCCAGAGGCCCAAGGGGAATTTATTCTGCCTTGAGCCAGAAGGCGAAATTCATCAATCCCTCAAACATTTTGGGATTTGCTCCAGAAGAGCAATTGGTGTAATTACAGAAGACGAGAGGGAAAAAATGATCCTCAGTTCTCTTAGTAGCAGTGAGTTTTGCATGATTTAGCCAAATAATTTGCAAACCCGTCCTAATCTCTTCTAAACAATGAGTGGGATTTCTAATTGGTTCCTCAGGAAATCACATTTGTATCTTTTATAGATGTCAAACAAAATGGACTTCTCCTGTATTAATCTGTCCACATTAATTTTCTGTATGCTGCACTGCTGGAAATAATGAAGTGCCCCTTGGCTGACATAGTCTCTTCGACACGCACAGTGAAAGCCTTGCAAATAAGTAAATTATTAATAACACCATTTCAGTTGCCTCCTCTGGGATGCTACAGGATGTGCCTGAAGAAAGGGTTAAAGAGGTAGGTCAAATCTGACCCAACGCAGCAACGTTTGAGAGCCATAACCACTTGTTGGCTGCTTTGAGGGCTGTGCAATGCATTGTTGGTTCTGACACGTCTCTTAGGGGACAGACGCTTTTATAGAGCATGCGGGGGATTAGTTGTGGACATTTTCTTTCGTGGTATTTGTGCTCCTTTATAACTTGTAATGCTGAAAGTTAAGCCTATACAGAGGGCACCGCACACTTTTGATGTTTTTCACATGGATGGTCATGCTTTTCCCAGTGTTCGTGGCCTACGGTCCCTTCCCAAGACCAAATTTGTTCTTCAATTACATTATCTCTCCAGTACTGACACTGAGCTGGTGGGTGAAACTAAGCCTGTGATTTCTATTTCTCTTTCCTTCCAGGGTTTTTGTGTTCACACAACACAGTATTTGGTACAAGGTCTGTTTCTTCCCATGTTCAGTTTCAGCCACTTGCTCTTGACTCTAATGAGCAGCTATAAAATGTGTGCCTGCCCATATGTGTTCTGGTAAACAAGGTGCTGTGAGAGGTGGACGTTCATGATGGGGAAACTCCAAACCCCCAAACAGCAATCAAATCTAATTCTTAACTCTAAGACAGTGGGTCATCTATATTATTAACAAATGTGGTTTGATTTCTTTTTTGTAAATTTTTTTTTATGGGTCACGTGGTGTTTTTTGCACTTTTTTGGGGGTTGTTGGGGTTTTGGGGGTTTTTCTATCCTTCTCTCCTTTTTCTTCACAGAACTTTCTTTACTGAGAAAAGCCGAAGATACCTCACTAGCTTCAGTATGAAATGAAAAATGTTGTGGTAGTAAGTCATACTCAGCATCACAACCAAGTCAAAAGGGGCTCCCACGAAAGAAAAGCCTCAAACAATACATGTGACATGACAATATTTATTGATTCTAATTAAGGTTAAAAAAAGTTCACAGCTGTCAGATAAAAATATCTGCAGAGCCTATTGAAAAGGGAGCTGAAGAAGGAAACCAAGGGAGACAGTCACCACAGAGGCACTTTAGAAAATGCTACAGTTATAAAAGGCACAAAGTCATCACACACAGAGCATATATATTCCTGCAAAGTCAAGTCACTCTTTTTTTTTTTCCAAAACACAGAGGCAGGCATCACTGAGCACTGACCTGCACATGACCACAGGAGACACGCTAAAAGCAGCAGTCTATGACAACGCTAAACAATTTGACTGTAGAGAGACTTTGAAAGCAAGACTGCTTTGGCCGTCTCGTTTTTACAATCTGTTCTTCAACAGAAGTAAGATCAAGGTGACTTTAAGGTGGTGGAGATGGGAGAGGGAATGTCAGTTCATTTAAACACAGGTCAGGTTTACTTGTGAGCATTTGTAGGCTGTGATTTAAGTGGGTTTGCTTCTTGCCTGAGAGCAGTGGCAGATCTGTTATTTAATCCTGGCTCCCTTTTGCACCCAAATACTTCTGGAGGACACAGAATTCTTTTTTCCTCAAAAACATGTTTTGAAAAAGATGAACAATATCTTGAAATTTCTGCACATCTGTAAAATCTACCTCAGTGAAACAGCAGCCCCAACTGAGGACACAGTAAGAGCATTTTAACAGAAGACCCAAGGTTCTCCTCCAGGCCTTGGGTTCCAGTGATGGACAATGATCAGACATATACTTAATTGTGATTAATGTCTTTGTGTTGACAGCAGATGTGCTATTTAGAATCAAGATCTGCACTGAGAGAAAAAAAATGCACTAGTTACAGGAAAGACAAGGGGGCTGCCTCGGATTGCTCACATCCTTGTCATTGTTGAGTAGTTTATGCAATTAGGCTTTCAAGTACTTTGGCTAACACAGATTCTCATGCCATGACCCAACATCCTTTGCAATACACAGCTGCTATTGGAAGAGTGCACAAGAAAGAACCTTTTTTTTTGCTAACTCTTAAGAGCATTACAAAATATGCATCACAATTCAGTTCATAAGAGACAAGTACACTTGTTTGCATGGTTGTTCCTATAGTACATTTTACAAAGCTGGTAAACTGCTGGAACTTTCATGATAACAGTTGTCTCATCAAACTTCTTAACAAATTAACAATACAGCACGACTGGTTACCTGAAAAACCAGACTTCATTCCTCTCTTTGAAGAGTTGGCAGGAATTGTAATTTAAAATTGTAAGCCAGTGCTAACGGTTCTCCATGGGGAAGCAGCTTGATTCTCAATTCACATTTGTCAATTCACTCATCACACTGCCATCCACGTACACAAAGTGCCACAAACTCCTTTCACGTGGAAAATGTCGAGACAACAACAGCAAATCCTTTTTTCAGTCCCACACTGGTGGTAAGACCCACAGCACAATCATTGCAAGACACGTCTGTAAGGACAAAGAGAACCTTCCTAATGCTTTGGCAGTCTGCAAGGAAGAAGACAGAGACTTTAGTGTGTTAATACAGATGTTACAGTTCAGACCTCCCAGCTCCCATGAGATTTGGCTAGAAATCTCAGGGAATCCAAATTCAGTTTGAGATTTCAAGTATCACCTACTTTTACTTGTGGCAGAATAACATGAGAAATGCTCTGTGAGGTTTTGTTTTTTTCCATTTTTGTTTCACTTTGAAATTAAGAATAAGAAAGGTTTTTAAGTATAGAATTTTATTTTTTTTTTAATAAACCAGTCTCATGAAAAACTTAGGTTATGATTCAGTTCACTTTTAACTCCCTAACTTCTGATTTTCCTCAGAATTTCTGCCCCTGTGGCACACAGTTATTTAGACTGAGAAAAACCTCTGCCAGATTCCAGAGCAAAAAAGAGAGAGATACATTTTGGACATGAATAAAACAAATTTATCCACATTAGTTTCAAGAATCTGCTTCCCTGTAGGGAACGGAAGAGTATTTCTAGGGCAGAAGCAGGACCTGAATTCCAAACAGTTCTGGCAGAGAAATCATCTGCAAATGCAGCAGTTCTTTACATGTTAAGTGTGTATTCACCATCTAGTCCTCACAAATATCGGGGCCAAGACTTTAAGAATGTTTTCCCAAATTTAGGTTCCTGTGTTTATTTCTGGCCTAAGAATTGTCTGAGTTGCAAAAGCTCTGAAACTTCCCATTCAGCTTTCGGTTCCTAATTCATTTATAGCAAATAAATCCCATGGACAGAAAGCCATGCAGAAGCACTCTGCAGTAGGCAAATGTCCCAGCAAATTAGAGCTCCATGGCATGCAGTGAGAAAGGCCATATGTACACTGCTGCACTGTGCTTCTGACTTAAAGATCTTTACGCCTGAAAAGTTCCCCTATGCATTTTAAAAGGCTGTTACGAGGATATTCAATTGTGATAAAATCCAAGCTGCTGCTGCAAGATGTTTAACTGGCATATCAAGTTAAAAAGAACGGAACCTAAGGGCCAGAAAACGATGTGCTGCTCAGAGATATTACAGCTTTCCAAGCAGTTCAGTAAATTTCCCTGGGACTGTTTGGAGAAGGAAGTATTACTCCGCACAAGAAGGATCAGCTGCTGGCCCAAAACCTCTGCCTGAGACTGGTGGTACAGTTCCTCTACCGGCTGCTCGCACTAGTTGCTGGATGTATTGCTATGCTTCCCTCCATGGCTTTTTACTGAATTATAACTTTTCTTATGTACAAGTTGGCGACTGTTTGAAGGGAGAAGCGCAGCAAACAGGCTGTGAAAAATCCCAGACATCTCAGACTTGGTGTGCACCAAACCCTGTTCTCAGTGACACCCATGTCTCCCTGCTTTGTGCTGTGCAGATGGAACACGGCAGGAATACCCACAACAAGGTCCCGGCACACCAACACGTGGGCACTGAGGGTTTGGTGGCTGGGCTTTTTTGCTCTCCAACCCCCACACTCTGCCTTCTTTATTTCTTCCTTTTTTAATTTTTTTCTATAAACTTCATTTGAAAGGTACCAAGCTATGGAGGGCAGAAGCATTTGCATGTGACTCTCCTATCCATGGCTCTCTTTGATCTCCGTATCATTTACATCCTTGATTAGTTACCAAAAATGCACAGCCAGTGCAGCACAGCACAGCAGGCAGAAGTGGAATGGCTAAATCCCATCAATACAGTGGTTAGGAGACACTGAAGCTCTGAATCAGCAAAGCTGTGTTCAGCATGAAGCAAGTATTTGGGGGCAGATAAGTTGGGGGGTTTTGGGGTTTTTTTTAATGCACACACTACATTTGCAGGCCCACTATGCCCCATCAGGCAAGAGACAGCCTCGAGGTATTCAAAAAATAAATTTAAATAGCTGATAGTAATGAGTTATGAAAAAAGTAGGTGAGACAGTTTTTTGTGCATGACTTTCCAACTTCATGGGGTAGGCAGAAGACAATCTGTTCTCTTGCTACCTTGCAGCAACTTAGGAGTTAAAAGAGGAGGCAAAGAGATGTCAGACAGGGTGAAAAAGGTTTGAGAGGTTCTGTCTGTACATCAGCACAAGGTTCCCCATCCAAGCTCAGGTCCAACAGCCTCATCCTTTAAGATATGGATTTCTTTTCTCAGTCTATCACAGAGGAAGGCAGAAATCTTCTGCTTACAACTAGAGATTGTGTTGTTGCCCAGCACAAATAAGAGTCTGTGACTGTGAGCAAACCCCTCGCAGGGTCTGGTTCAGACATAAGTGTAAAAACAATTGGAAATCTCAACAGAACAGGCTTTATAGAGGTATTTTGTCACTTCTGTTCTGGGACCTGGACAAAAACCAAGCAGGGTATCTTAGAAATTCAACAATCAAAAACTTTACTGCTAGAAATAGGCCTGACTTCAAGGGATTCTTTTTAAACATGGATCCACTTTCTTTATCCCTCCCCTCCAGCCTCTTTTCTCTGCTGTTATCACCACTTCTTCAGTGCTGATCTGATTTTGGAGACAAAGAAATGCATGCCAAAAAACCCATCACAAAAAAAAAAAAAGCAAACCCCTCAAGAGTGAGGCTTTGAGATGGCACCTTTTTTCAGTTTCGAACTAGAAGTCCTTTTCTGTAGGCAAACAACCCAGCTGCAGCCACAGAGGTGAAGAAAGTGGAAAATCCAATCAGCTTCAGCAGTCCTGGCACAGATGGCAAGTTCCTCTCCCAGAAGGTTGTAGTGATGGGCAAAGCTGGCACATCCTGCAGGGAGAGCATCCTTTATCAACATAACATCTCCACTGTTAGAGGCAGGATATAAATCGAGATATTTGCAGTGAAAAAATAAAAAAAAAGAACTAGGTTGAGGCAGTTAAATGTTATCAAGAAGCAGAGTATTAAAATCTTCTGCTCAGTTAAAGGGAAGAAGAACACACACATGGGAAGGATTCATAGTTCACTTAAAAAGTGCAGTTCTTTCCGTTCCTGCATTACAGAGTTGTCAGATGGGTGACCTCTGAGTTTCTATCATGTTCCTGTTTAGGGAATGGCAGTTTTGGGGAGTAAGTGAAAGTTTCTTATGGCTTTGATTTAGTGAACTTATATAAAAAGAGCCAACAAAATTTTATCTCATCAGCAAAGCAGAAGCAAAAAACCCCAGTCCATTTAATCTACATAAATACTTACAACTGACTCAGGTTCTGGCTTCCAAATTTCACTGTCTGGGATTTTCCTCATAGCAAACAGTATCTGAAAGTAAGTAACGATCTCAGTAAGTACCACTGATTCTTCAAAAGGGAATAAAAAGCTGGCTTCAATTTTTGGTTTAAAATGGCCTGATGAAGATAACAACCGAGCACATAAATCACAGTCTATTCAAATTTTAGAAGAAAACTCAGCCTTTTACAACTCATTTTTGGGGAGACCTGATATTTAGTAAGACACTCCTCCTAGTGGAACATAGAAACAGAAAAATTGCTTTATGCTTAGTCAGTCCATGGAAGAACTTGACTATACCATGAGAAGAGGGCAATGTGAATATGGCTAAGGGTTAAGCAGACACTCCTGGCATACATACAGTATGAAGCTACAAGGAGTAGCTTGCTTTGCAAATTTTACCAAGCTGTAGGAAGAAGAACAGCATCCTGGGAGCGATGACAGAGCACTACTTTCAGCCAGAGAAAAGCAAAACCAGAAAGAAAGCCTTTACAACAGAAAAATTACCATTCAAGATATCAAAGATACCAGAGATCAGCAGGACAGCAAAGATTATTTGAAATGATAGTCAAGGAAGACAGCAAGATTAGTTTCTGCTACAGTAAAATACAATGCATGTGGCAATATTAATCTTTTTCCTATTCCAGGCACTTGTAGGATTGTCATCTTTTATGATGGGCTTTTATTGTAGCCAAGATTCATGGACCCCATGAACTCTTCAATGCAGCAGAGTGAGAAACACCCTTGCATTAGATTTTAAACATATTTTCCTTTCACAAGTAGATGAGGAAAGGAAAACATCCACATTTTTACCGGTCAAGCACATTTGTCAGCTTCTCTGCTGAGGGCTATGGAAGCTCTGCTGCAATGTCTGTACATTAGTGAGACCATGAAGCACTGGCCCTGGAGGTTTTCGGGAGCAGGTTAGGCATAACTTTCTCAAATGAGACAGTTTAGGAACAGCTGATCCCCATATTTTGGGTCAGGGGGGTAGGCTAGATGAACTCTCCAGTTCCCTTCCAGGACAATTTCTGTTCCACAACTGTAGCTTTCAGCCACAAGGTTCCCTTTACCTCGTAAAACAAATATGAAATTCCTTTTACTGCTCCATAAACTGTAATGTTCCTGAAAATACTTGAGGAATTGCCATTTTCTCAGAAGCAAAGTATGTAAGCCCGTGTTTAATGGCTTTATGTAAGGCTGTCACAATGGTGTTGCACTGCGTCAATGGTATTGTTGGGAACACTGGGGAAGGGACTGGCTCGGTGTGCAGAGCTGCAGGACTGAGCTGTTCCCAGGCTCTAATGGCCATGATCTCTCAGTATTTTGACTAACAGAGTACCCATTTGGGGGGAAAAATGACTACGTGAGAACCTGGGATTTCTGTAAAAGAAGAAAGGAAACAGAGAAGAGTTTGAGGAAATAGCCAGGGGCCTTCCTAAGTATTCCAAATCTAAGTGTAAAACCTTCATCCTTTTTGAAGTCTTTCCCCTTTGCGGGGACTTGCACAAGATTCAGAACACTTGGTTCCCATTTCTGCTCCAACCAGAAGACCTTTCATTTTCCACAGGCTATTTGTCAGTGCATCTCTACCTCTCTGGCTGCTCTTTCTCCAGCCTGGACAGCCCCCTCCATGTATCCACTCCACTCCGTGGCTGTTTCTGTGCCAGCAAAATAGATCTTGCCAATGGGCTGCCGAATGATCCTGGAGGGGGACAAGCAGCAAGTCACATGGGGCGTATCAGGAAAGAACCAAAATAGTTGGGTTAACATTAAAAAAAAGTGTTTTAAAGAACAGCAAGTATTTACAGTTAGTAGTAACATTGGGAGAGTTGAGCTGGAGGGGAAGTCTGCATATCATTTAATTTCTTATAGTAAACAAACCAGTGTTCACACTTCCTAAACATTTACACTGCTCACAGGTGTAAAGGACAATTGTTTTGAGATGAGACTTATTCTACCTCACAGTTCTAGCCAGTGCCATAAACACCAATGCTAAGCATTAGTGGCACAGTGCAGCATTCTAAAGTGTATCCTCATAATATCTAAAGCACTAAGCAAATAAATTTTTATTAAAAATGTTTTAACTCTGTTTTTGCCAGAATTTGCAACAATTATAATTAAAATTACTTTTAATACTAAGGCCTCCATAAGCTCTTCAGTACAGGTGATTTATTGCTCTAAGTTCTTCTTAAATTGTAAAAATTTAAACTTCAAAAGAAGGGCTATGCCACCACAATAAAAACAGTGTATTTGAATCCAGTCACCAGTCTGTCCACCCAGTCTTTTTCTTCTTGGTAAATCTTATTTTCATGCAAAAACTTAGGTGGGAGAGGACAGTACACAATGGCACACTGATTACTGTATAAGTCTTGACTGCTAAAAAGAAAGGAATGGTCCAAAGAAATCACTCATTACTGTAAATGTTGGCAAGAATTAACTCTCTGCTGGTATTTATAAAACACCAGCTGAAGATGTGCTGGGAATGGTTACACAGATCTCCAGTACCCAAAGCCAGCTTTGTAAACACACTGTGAAAGCTTCCCAACTGCTTTCCCAGAACCTACTGAGCTGTGCTCACTGAATAACAGGAGTGAATAAAAGCCCCTAATGACACTGAACTCATCCATCATAAAGCCCAGCTGAGACAAGTGGAAGGTGATACTATCTCTTTAAAATATTCCCCAGTGATCTTAAAAGGTATAAAGTGAACAGTGACAGAGGATTAATGACCCTTTCTGAGGATATTTATTAACTTGGTCTTATCTCACTACTCCGCAGCCCACTATAAATAGCCACTGTACCTTCCATACTGAGTCATTATGCCTGGTGGGAAGTAGGCTGTGTAGCAGCCCCCAGAATACTGCTCTTCACACCAGTTCTTCTCTTCATAATGCACTGGCTGTAAAACAGAGATTAATTCACTCAGGGAAAGGACAGAGTCCCGAGGAAGCTAATAAGAGAACTGAGGAGAGAGCAGAGAAGAGCCAGCTTATCATTTGTTGCATGTCAGCCTCTGACAAGACAAACACATTTAACAAGTCTCTTAACGCAACACGAGCTCAACACAATAAGCCTTAATTTTTTTAAAAATAGCTAGCAGTGTTTAAAAAACTAGCTAATGTGGTCACTGTAGAATATAATCCTCTTAATATGTCAATGTAAATTTATGCCTTGTGCACAAATTTATGCTTTGAACCATGTAAAGCAAAATTCACCTCTGGTGTACACAGATGTAATACTTGCAATACACACCCTGGATACAAATTTATACTGTTAAAAATGCGAAGTGCAGCACTTGCATGGTTCTATGTACAATGTAATCATGTTGAAAATGATGTGTTTTCCAGATTGGTGTCTACAACATTTAACTGGTGTAAAACTGCCTTTAAAGCATGAACAATGTTAATCACGTAATCTAAGTGTGAGATCACACAGATCCAAACAGTCATTCAACATGACAGGAGAAAGAAGAGGAGGGAAAGGCCAAAGAAAACCCAACACATACAACCATAGATCTTAACAACTAGTAAGAGAGAGGACACGACATAGATGAGAGGGAAAGCAAGCCTGCCACACCTGGAAACAGCTAAGGATGCAAGCACTGAGGATGCCACCCATACAGCTGGACAAGAACATATCATCTTTTGATGTTTCATAAGCTCATTCTTATCCTCACTGTCAAACACAACCCAAGACTTGCCATAATCTTCTCTCCACTCCTCTATGGAGGGCAGCAAGTGCTCCTGTAGCAAGTACCTGTTCCAAAGGTACCTTTTCCAGAGAAGCCACAGTTAGATTTCGTGCTTACATGTAAAGCTTCCTCTGATCCCAGGACCTTTGCATAGAGCTCGCACAGCCTCGCCTTCCTGCAAGAGAAAAGCAACAGAAAGTGTGAGCAAAGAGCAAACAAATCTCCTTTAACGTAGCCGAGTTACAAGAGAACGAGTAATGTATCTGCTTGAACCTGAGGTTCCAGCCTTTTGGGATCTATCCTAATTGGTCAGCCTCTGGATCATTAGAAATAACTCAAACTCCTGTGCTGCTTAAGGGCTGGTTTTATCAGCAGTTGCACAAGCTGTTCCCTTAAGGCAACTCTAGCAGCCCAATTCCATACATTATCCAAATGTCCTCCAGGCTGTCAGGAAAGAAAGCAGTAAGGCATTGCACTTTCTTGTCTTGGCAAATCGTCTAACTTGTGTTCGTTCCTACAAAGATGCAGGTATCAATATACTGCAGCTCTCAGGGAAGCAGTACTTTATTTCTGTATATATAACAGTTTCTCCTATTTTAGTCTATGAGTCTATAAATCCATGCATATACTTCATTCCATAGCAAATCCAAAGGGCAATTAAGTTTGCTCCTACAAGCTTTTGGGTCTTACTGTTAGCCCCGCTGCACCAATTCCCAAAAGCAAGAAGATCAGGTTGAAATAACAGTTAACGACTATGAAAAACCTCAAACACAGCATTGGAAAGACATTTACTTCTTGGAAAAAAAATCCTGTTTTCCACAGAAATCCATGCTGGGAACAGAAATACAGGAGTCCCAGCTCTATAACTTGCATCTATAAAAGCCTATGAGAAAACCACTGCTGGATGAAGCAACCCAGCTCTACAGGAGCCCAGCTACACCCATGAGCAGCTGAACCCAAAGAATGCAATAGAATGGGGATGAGGAGAAATGGGACTGCTTGAAGGGCATCAAAGGTGTCCTCACGTGCAGGTTGGGGCTTGAGCAAGAAAGCAAAGGCTGCTACAGCTCAGGAAGAGCCGTGGCCCTGGGGTGATTTTGCTGCTGGCAGGTGGCAAGCCCAGCAGCAGAGGGGAAGGAAGGAAGTAGCCCCTTCCTTTTGCCCTGGGGCACAGGACAAGGGTCAGCCTGCTCCAGGAACAGTGACTGGCCAGGAGGACTCAGAGAGCTGCAGAACCTATAAATGTGCATCCCTCTGCAGTCACAGGGTGACATGAATCCAGCAGCAGCCGTAACAAAAGGGGTCATTTCCTCCATCTCTGTGTCTCTCCCACAGTGAGGTGACCATCGTGCCCGGCAGACCAAAGCCAGTTTAACAGCAGGATCCAGCAAAGCCTCTGCTGAGGTCTGCCCACCACCTCTCACAGATGCCCACCAGCTCCTGCTTTCAGGGCAGGTCAGTAACACCACAGGGCTCCACAGGAAAATGAGTTCTCACCTTGGGACCCATCTGCTCCTGCTCCTCCCAGCACCACGACAGGGACGAGAAGGACCCCTCTAGATCTGTCTGTGCCCTGTCCTTTTTCCACACATGATTTGCAGACCCTCCAGGGAGCCTGGAAATGGCATCCCGGAGGCAGGCAGGTATTCTCACTGGTGGCCAACTGCAGGGCTCCAAGAAGGTGCAAGTACACAGCCGTTTGCTGAGTACATTGCAAATACAAAGTTAGTTTAAGATATCCATTAAAACTAAATATTAAGCTTCAAGTCAAGGGCATCTTCATACTCTTAAATAATTTTGAGCTTAGAAGGAATTGTTCATCAACAATAAGGTATTATTTGAACTTAAAAAAAAACCCTCCAAAACCCCAACAGTTTCTAAAGGATTGAATTGTACCAACTGAAATCAAGCACTGAGGACATTACCCCTGAGAGCAATCTTTGCTGCTGTGCTGGTTTCTCTGCAAGATCTGAAGTTTTCATCCTAGAACAGTTTAAATAAATTCTTATTTATGTATTTATGGTTGAAGCTAGCATGGAACATATGGAACACGCAGTGAGTAAAATCCTTATTTCTTGGCTTTGGACTCAGCTGTGAAGTTGCAAACAGCACTAAATGAGAGGAATGTTATGCCTGGAGCTACCAAGGTAAAGAGTTTGCTCAGTGTGGAAGAAATGCACATGCAGACAGTCAGCTGTTTTCCCTGGTCTCTTATTCCACAGCAGTGTGTGATGCCATGGCCCTCATTGCACAGCTCTGAAAGGCAGGGCACAATCTAACCATTGCCATTACTCACTGGCATCTGGCCTAGGAAGACCAGCTGGAAGGCAGAAGTGAGTTTTACGCCCTTCAGTGTCAGGCTTGGGTAGTAAAAAGGTTTCCATCCTCCCCCACAACTGCTGTTCCCAGTCATGATTTAGGATAGCTGCCACAGACTCTACGTTCTACGCTTCATAACCAAGGAACACCAAAAACCTTACAATGTCATCCATGTGGTCGGTGAGCACAGCATCTCAGCAGGATACATCCTCCGTGGGGTGCCACAAGGAGCCTGTGCCCTCCCTGCAAACCCCACAGCCTCCATGTAAACCATACAAACTGGTTGCACCCCAGGGGTATGCTGGGAGGTCTGGGTTCATGCTTTGCCTTCTCCTCGACCCCAATTTCCACTGGAAGAAGATGTGCTGATGTGAAGAACAGACCAGCAGGTTCCTGCCTTGGCCAGCCGAGGGCAAGACTGCAGGAGCCAGAGGTGCCCCTGCACTAGGGCACATCCAGCAGGTACCAGTATGGGTATATTTCATAGCCATTCATTACCAAAGCAAAGTCCTTCCCAGTCCAAGGTTTATTCCTCAAAAGACAAGAGTTCAAAACTCTTGTTTAAAACTTTGCTGTAGGCAGCAGAGTCAGGTAATTGTGCCAGTGCTTTTAAAGTTCAGGGGAAAGGCTGGTGCCTTGCAAACAGAGAGGACAGACCTTAATTTCATAGAAAGAGAAACTGTTTTTGAAGGCTAAAATGCTCAGTTGTACCCAGGGTGTTCACACACCGATTAGGACACCACTTGGTGTTTAAGATGGCTTTAATTGCTGGGCACACTGGATTTCAGAATACCCACATGACTTTCACCATCTGGCACCTGCTGGGGGTCTATCTCAAAGCTTCAGTGCTTGTCCATTCCTGCCAAAATCAAAAGGGCTCTGTGGTACCAGGCTGTCATTTGAAAAGACTGGGACGTTAACAGCTCCATTTAGACTCATTACCCCCAGACTGCCAGACTACCTGCAAAGCGAATCCGAGATGACTCCATCATCTCTAGTTAGACCAGCTATTCCTGTAAAAATGTTACTTGGCCACAGTATTCCTTCTGGCACGCTTCAAAAACAGATGTATTTTCTCCATTTCAAAATGAGCCTCTGTTCATAATCCACAATCTCTACTTGTCGCTTTAAATTGATCAGACACTGTGAATCAGTGTGATGGGGGAAAAAAATCATTACTTTGTAAATTCTATTTTAGTAATATACCAGAAAGCACTATTGTATGCAGAGATTTGTTTCAAGAAGACAGTAAAACATCTTTCATCTGCGCCTGAAGGGCATTTTTTTCCCATAACTGAGGGTGGAGAGATGGAGGCAGCTCTGACGCCTTCCTGATGCTGAGGTCTTGCTCGTGGCAGCTACAGCACTGGCAAGGTTGCACCAAGTTACAGACACTGAAAGGACCCTCCAGAGTGATTAGGTAAAAATAAGTAAATAAAAATCAAACACAGTGGCCAAAGCTGCCCCTTCTGAGCAGCTTTCAAAGAGCTCAGTGCACGTGCAGGAAGCCAGCGAGGTAGCAGTGTGGGGAGAAGGGTGACCTTGGACCCTTCCCAGTGAGGGCAGGTGGATTTCTACACTACTTTCACATCGAGCAGCTCGGAGCAGGTCTTCACCTAGAGCCACACAAGCAAAGCAGCCTTGTGGGAACGTGAGAACCAGGACCAGAGAGTTCCCAAAGGGCAGGGGCCACCTGCACACCTGCTGCCAGTTTGTGGGAATTTTGTGGGGCCTTTATCCGAAACCAAGACACCTTCTTCCTTAAAGTGACATGTCTGCCGACTGTCACAAGGTTACAGACAACTTCCTTCAAATCAGGGCATTTTTTTTTTGTTGCTCTGGTGATGTGTAACAAAATTTTGACTTGGATTCTGCACAAATCTCCAGTGTTTGTACTTACCTTTCTTCTTTTGTGAGATCTGTCAGTCTTCTACACTTCCGAGCAAGGATGAAGCTGTAGGAAGACCACAAACACTTTACTCCCATTATCCAACAGCAATTCCTGCATTATTTAAAATGCCAATGCTTATGATGGGATGCTGTGATTCACAATAATAGCTTTAGGGTCTCTATCTAAAATATCCATTTCACCCCTCTGCATAATGTTATTTGCTCTGCCTGCTGCTTGCAGGACTCACTGTGGAAGGAACCAGTCTGAGATCCATGTTAGAATATTTACACGAGCTGTTTTCCAATTACTTTAATTTCATACAGACGTGGGTGTAGGCATATAGGAACAACAGGCGAAGCCTCGGAATTGAGCTGGAAATTATTTTTTAATGAAACTATTAAGTCTGTTCATACTCTCTGGCTGTTAAAAAAAAATCAGAACAAAACATAATTCTAGAAAACAAGTTTTCATTTAAAGAACTGGAGTACTGGGAGAAAACTACATTTCTGCAATCACCCTCTTTTTTCTCCTCTTTCCTTCCTCTTCTCCAAGTCTGTATTTTGCAACAAGGCAAAAGACAACAGTGAGAAAAAGAAAACAGAATTTAATTTTTTTAATTAGCAATGAAATCATAGGGAAAACTTCTTTGAAATAAAACAATCATAGAACATATTCACCGGACACTGAGAAACTCAACCCCTTACTTATTTTAAAATATTGTCTTTCAAAAGCAGTAGGTTTCCCACTTCAATTGCTGCCTCTAAGACAAAATAAAAAGGCATTAATTACACAGTCTCTTACCCTATTATGGCAGGAAAGCTGCCATCAGGCTTAGTATCATCAAGTGTTAAACCAATTGCAGCATCCTCATCTTCAATGATCATGGTACCACAATACCCTGGTAGGCACAAGGTGCAAAAGAAGTTAGGATCCACGTATCAAAATGCAGGAGCTTCTAAGAACTTGTGAAATACTCAGAACATGACTGGAAAAAGCCCTAAGCAACCTGATCTAAATTCACTCTGCTTTCAGCAAGGCATGGGGATTAGATGACATCTAGAGGTCTCTCCCCGTCTCCATCGATCTCAGATACTATGATTCTAAAAAAGGGAGATAGGAAAACAATGGAAAAGAGAACAACAACAACAACAAAACCAACAAACAAAAAACCCAAAACTGACAAACAACAACAAAAAAATGAAGTGAAAAAGATTAGCACACAGCTCCCTTGCTGATCTGCAAAGCAGTGTAGTGCTGCCTTGAGTCAGAAAAATCTAAATTATCTCAGAAAAGAAAGTTTACATCTGAGATGTGCTGATAGTTAACAATTCTCTACGTCACCTTTAAAACATCAATAAATGAATCTCCCATTGTTGAATTTATGATGGAGGAATAAATTATTCCACAACTTGGCTAGCTAGGTATTAATTACATAGAAACAGATTGCTCTCAAAGACTGAAGATGTTCAAGTGCCTTTACCACAGTTGTGACATTTATGTCAGACATAGGAGATCTTTGTACATTGTTTTGAAAACACAACTGTTCTTAAAAGGACGGTTTGAAGAAAATACATAGTTCCTAAAAGAACAATGGTGCCAGCAAACACAGTACGCAAACCAAGGGTTCTATTAGGAACTAGAATAGGAAATGGGTGTCACCTCCTACCAATCCATCCCAAACCTAATAGTCAAAACATGACAGGATCCAGAGCCCTGTAAGCTATTCACAAAGATGGAGGGTGGATGACATTTGTAGGTGAACAGATGTGGGCTCATTATAGCCAGTGATGAGAAATGGGTGCAATTACACTGCCATTTGTCTTAGATTCAGTAAGTTCTAAAAGAGAGCTGAGGAACCATGATGGAGGAATTGACCATGTAAGGGGAGTCCAGGATGACCAGCCCAGCTGGGGATGTCTGTGTGAAGACACCTTCAATTAATGCTGTCCTGTGCATCCAGATGGCAGAATTTTTGCAGACTGATAATTGATGGGATAAAACCCCTTTCCATCACACATCACTTGTACCTTTACATTCCTGTACAAGTGAGAGGCTCGTGCCCAGGTGCCACTGAAGGAGAGGACACTAAAGAACAACCAAGGCAATAAGCAACAGGCACGAGTTCTCCCTTCTTGAGTACCTTCCTCTTTTATTCCCTCATCCACCCCCTCTTCCCAACTGATCTCTCAAATTTCTCACACAGGGGAAAGCAAAAAATGGCATCAAAGCATATGAAGTTTTCTTCTAAGGTTTAGCATCCTCTGAACACAAAGTCTATTCCGTTGCCATGCACCCTCTTCCCTCTGTCACTACAACTCCTTCCAATCAAAACACAATACCCTTCTTCCTCCAGAACGTTTCCTTATAGTACACGATGCACTTGATGACTGAGCCCATGGGGATCCGGTTGACGAGCTGGTTTCTCATTGGGGGCAAAGGTGGGTTGAAATGAATCTTCAAACCAAGAGCTGGGGGAATGGCAATGATCACATATTTGCCCTGGAAAAGAAATCATACAGAAGCCAAATACATTCTCCATTCCTTCAACCTAAGTATATTGCTGCAATGATCTTGGCAGACATCTGGGGAGGCTGCAGGGTGTATCTTGTGAAGCAATTTTGGCATTTAGCGTAAGAATTGCAAAACTAAACCCTCACAAAATCCTGCTCTTTAAATAACAAACAAGCATTATATAAACAGCCATCTGTTCAAATGATGGGCAGCTGCCCTTTTCCCAGTACTTGAAAGAAAGCACTGTGCCATAAGAGTCCACTGGTCTCCCTTCCATCTGGACTTCCCTGTTACAACTTGGAAGTAAAACTTGCAATGTTTTTCACAGAAAGTTTACTACTAAGCTGTATTTTTGTGTTCCACTTACAATCGCCCTTTAATTCAGAAGATAAACAAACACAAAGAAGAGGTGCCATCAAAGGAAAAGTATCCACGTTGCTTTTCAGGCATCACTTTAAAGCTCTATCACTGCCATCACTTCAGGACAATGAGAAAGGACGACTTTCTGTCGCAGTCACTTAAATCTCTGCTACATTTCCTTATAGGATTTTGAAGGAGTCAAAAAGGAAGAGCTAAAGGTTTTCTAGCCATCCACCCCACCACTAATGATTTCTTACTAGGACATTTCATTACCTCGTATAATTCATGATCCAAGGTTTCCACAAGGACACTTTCACCTGACTGGTCGATGCGGACAACTGGCTTCCTCAGCTTCACCCGGCCCCCCAGGCGCTCCATCATCTTCTCACTGATCTGGCCAGCGCCCCCAACAAACTTCCTCTCCTGAAACACAAATACAGCTCAGCAGAGAGGGGCTTGTGAAGTGGGGATTACTTTGCTTGGCATTCAAAATAAACCCCGTCCTTCCACTCTTATCTAAACATTCTGGGGAAATTCGGCAGTTTCACTAGAGACGTATCCACGTTACTTTCTCTTTTGGTGAGCTCCTCAAATACTCCCCATATCTGAGCACCAGCCAAAACCAGAAGTATCAGTAACCTCATGAGAAAATCCCTTCTCGTGTGTTTTCTCCAAACAGTTTCCAGAGGCCTGTGTGAATCAGCAAGATTCCTGCAAAGTGCCCGAACTTTTAAACCTTTCTCGGAGTTTGCTCCTCCCTGCAGAGCTCTGTGCATCAGAAGGAGGAAACCTGATCTTCATAATAAATAACAAGGTATAAGAAGTGAAGCAGCTCACATCAAAAACATCTGCTGCAGTCCATAATCTTACGTAACTTAAATCACCTCTAACATAGTACAGAATTCAAACATTCAATTAAACCTTTTTACAGTGAAATTATCTACAGTTTTTGCTTATCTATGCATATTTATGAATTTAATATGGTTAAATGCATTTGCATTTTCGTTTATTTATGATTAAATAATTTGCACTTCTAAAAATGTATCTATTTCTAATACAATTAGCAAAATTTGCACTTCTCAAGTAGAAGACCATCAACAGTCTTTACTTTCTTCAAATGCAGAAGCAACACCACTGCACCAGCCTGCAAACATTTCAGAGCAATACCATATTTAAGCAGTGGTGGTCATTTTCTTCAGGATGATTTTAATATCTTAACAGTGTTAATCCTTGGAAGTTTGCATCTCAGGAACCCAGCTCTGGGCTACATTTTCAGCATTCATTTGCAGCTGGCCTTGCCATCTCCATTAAGAGCTTCTGCAGTGGCAAGGCTTGTTTCGGCCTCGTGACAGAAATAAGAGCAGGTAAAACTTTGCTTTTTCAGTGTGGATCATCAAAGTACATCGCCTAACCACAGTCCAAAAGGAAGCCAGAGTCAGGAACACATACAAATCTACAGAACCCTGGGGCAATGCTTTCAGCACAGGAGAAGTCTTCAACACTAGTTTTGCAAGATCCAGATCCAAGTGTAAATGAATAAAATCAGTTATCAATGCACTACTGGCTCACAACTCATGGACAACTCAGTCTGCCCTCTGAACTAAAATGAACAAGTGAATGAATGAAGTTAAACCAGGGCCTTCCATGAGCTGCAGAAGGTGATGGCTGACAGTACCTGTCCCCCGTTGGTTGTCGAGAATATCCTTGCTGTCCCCCCACACTGCTTCACATACCACAGAAACCACAGGGCAGAGACCTCGTGGGGTTCAGAAGTGACATCCACATTCACAAACAGAGTTGCAAAACTCTTGGCAGCACTGCAACAGAGGCAAGAAAGGGAGAGAATTTTAAAAATTAATCATGCTGACCAAACTGTCCTTGAGTAGGTGGGACACTGTCTTTGGTAACCTCTTCTTTCACCATGGCCAAAGTATTCCTTGATTTCAGATGAAGCAAGAAATTGTCAACAACTTTTAGGCAACATTTTTCATGTATCCCAGCAAAAAAAAATAAAAAAAAATAAAAAAAAATAAAAAAGTGTTAATCAAACACGGCTCTATTCCAGACACATAAGGGCACCAGGAGACACAGGGGCTCATGAAAGCTTATGTCACTTTATGCTACTAGTGCAAAGTTAGCTTGTCATCCTAGAACCAGGATTAAGGGAAACAAGCTCTCCTGTTTTCACGGGACTTAAAACTGCCACGTCCTCCCATGGCTCCTGGCCACAGACAGCATATGCAGCTCTGTTTGCACCTGCTGAATGCATGTCCCTCAAGCACATGGCACAGAGATTATTCAACACTCGTCATAAAAAGTTGTCTCAGCTAATTATCTAAAATGTCTGGATTAGTCAGGATCCCTTCACTGCCCCATCCTCTGCTGTGCTCAGGGAGAGAGAGGCAGCTGGAACACAGCAAGGAAAGAAATGTAAGTAGGAAGCTGTAACAGATGAGACAGTGTTCATGCAAGAGTCTGGCATGGAAAAGGAAGAATAGTTTCGTTTGCTCAACTGAGTATTTAAAACACTGTTCTCGTGATCAGTGGCAATGAACACAGAAGTGGAAAATTGACCTATGTCTGAAAGATGATTACTGCTTTATGTCCCACATCTTGTGATTTCGTAACAGCTCCACTGTAAAGTTACTGTGTAAGCCTGTATAAGATTTTAGGGTGCATTAAGACAGGATTTATTAAGGCTTGGGGAACATTCCTCCTGTTAGAAGTAAAAACTTTGCCCTGCCCCCACTCCAAAGAGGAGTTTAAACAGACATGGACAGGACCAGGAGGTGCCCAGTTTAACTGCAACCCATTTTTTCTTGTTTCTTTCTTCTTTTAGCCTTAGAGCTTTTAAAAAAAAAAAAAAAAAAGTGAAGAAAAGTGTAACTCTAACACACTTTTTCAAACAGATGTAGATCTGCATAGAAAAGAGGCATCTTCTGACCTTTCTAAAAATGCACAGTCCCACTGAAGTACAAACCTCATCCATTTTCTGAAATATGGGTGCATTCTGGCTTCATTCTTGACAGCCAAAAAATAAATACAGAAATTATTCATGATTTTTTGTCTGTATAAACACATACTGTAAAAAAATTATCAAGTCTGAGATATTTTGTCTAACGTATATGTATCTATTAACTTTTCATAAGCAGATGCTATCAGATGGTGGTTACGTTCTCCTAGTTTCTGCTGCCTTCTCCCATAGCTTTTCAGTTCCTGGTGTTGTACCTAGGAATGGCAGTATGATCTCAGCCAAGAGCACTCAGGACATTTCCAGCATGCATCTGTAGCCAAAAGCAAAGCTGCACAGTCTGTCAGAAGAAAGGGATAGTGAAAGGTTATCCTTCTGGATCATTACCTTCCAGGGTGGGAAGTTTCTATGGCGTGCTACCTAAATCTTGAACAAACTGAGCAAATCAAGGTGAGATGCACATATAAAATCTGAAAAGCACCCTTGTGTTATTCCAATATTCAGGTAAAATGTCAAGTCTTATTCCATCAACGTTTGAAAAAACCTGAATGTGGTCACATGAGCTATTGGATATTGAATGGCTACTGATATGTGGCGTTTTGCTAACTTGTACGGCTCCTTACCAAGCCAGAGGTTCAGAGTGACAGCAGAGCCGTCAGCTTACACTTCTATTTGGTTTTACTGAATATGGACCATGACACAAGTGAGAAAAGCTTTTTATACATTTCTGTGCAATTGTCACTCCTGTTAAAGTAAAACAAGTTTTTGGATGAGAGCCTACTGTCCATTTGCAATCATAGAATTATAGAATGGTGAAAGACCTTAAAGTGACCTTAAAGATCATCCAGCTCCAACCCCCTGCAATGGACAGGGACATTTTCCACTAGACCGGGTTGCTCCAAAGTTCCATCCAACCTGGCCTTGGACACTCCCAGGGATGGGGCATCCACAGCTTCTCTGGGCAACCTGTGCCAGTGACTCACCATCCTCACAGTAAAAAATTTCTTCCTAATACCTAATCTAACTCTGCCCTCTTTCAGTGCAAAGCCAGAAACCCCTGTCCTGCCAAAAGTCCCTCTGCAGCTCTCTTGTAACCCCCTTTAGGTACAGGAAGGGGCTGTAAGTTCTCTCTGATGCCTTCTCTTCTCCCGGCTGAACAACCCCAACTCTCTCAGCCTGTCTTCACAGGAGAGGTGCTCCAGCCCTTGGATCATCTTCACAGCCCTACTCTGGACTGAGTCCAAAAGAGCCATGACCCACATGACCACCAGTGGTCACGTTGCTCTCTAGAGACTGGCTGAAGACACGAAAGTGCCCCTGTTGCCAACAGCACCAGCCCTGGTGGGTGCTAACAGGCTTTGGCACCAAGCTCGTGGCCATCATGTGGTGGGTTCTTAGCAATTCTCAAGAGGTTGCTGCAGAAATCAATCTGCTTTCCAGCAAGGCAGAATTAATGAGCTTTTTTGTTTTCCTTTGGCAAGAAGAAAAACAAGCAAACTGCTGTTGAATGGCAAGTAAAGAAAAATTGCTTGGATGTACACATAAAAACAGGAAGCATTTTCACTTTCCCTGGTATGCAGTGCACCAGCCAAATCAATAGAAAGACTGGTGTTAAAGTGATTTAGTGCTATTGCAAGACAAATGTTATCCTTATAGCACTTTGGTAAAATCAGCTGGTCCAGCATAGAATAAACGTGTGTGTTTCCATCAAAAGTTTGATTCAAAAACCTGCTGTAACCAGAACATTTTTCTCTTAAAGGCTAAACACACAGCAAAGAGCAGAAAAGTGCACATAACAGATTAAGGCACTACCCATCTATTCAGAAGAAATTCTCTCCAAGTACATTTTGTTTTATCTTTTTTTTTTTAGTCTAAAAAGTTAGGGAAATATAACAGAGTGTGCTGACAGGCGCTGTGGTCCATTATTGCAAGATTTTTCCCACCCCATTTATTTAAAAGGCTGTATTCTAGTGATAGTTATATCTCTTTGCAAAGCAGTAAAACTTATTTGCAGTTCTCAGGTATGTAAATATAAGACATTATTATTTCATATTAGAAAGTTTCTTACTTTGTCCAGCATATTTTATCTATGAAATCTTGCATAGTCATTTTGTCCCATTCTTCTGCATGTGGAGCCTTCCATGGGGCTTCACTGGGAATCTATGGAGACATAAAAAAGCACGAATGAGTGGCATAAGAAAGAGACAAGAAACACAAAAAATCTTCTCTTTACATGGTAACTTAGCCTGCAAATTTCTGGCAGATAATACAATGAACTTAACCTGGTTAAGAGAAATGCTTTTAGGGTTTTGTTGTTGTTTGTTTGCTTGCTTGAAGATTTTTCTTTCTTTTGAGCTTGAAAAAGAGAGAATCATTTTTGATTTGAGAAATGTTTCTGAGTTATTACATATCTCTCCCATTTATCTACATGAGTAAGAGCGACCTCTTCTCAAAGTCTTGTACCTCAGTCAACACAAAACATAAACTACTGGAAATAAACGAGAACAGACAAGTTGAATTTGAGGGTAGAGAAGGGTAAACATTTGAGATCAACAAGCCTCTTAAAATATTGCTTTACGAATCATCAGGAAAAGTGCTAAAAATCAATTAAAAGCAGAAAACTTGACATTCCTATACCCAGCAAACAAAGGTATGACCGCAGACAGCCTCAGCAGCATGGCCCTCAGCAGACCTTTCCAGGGATGCCCTCTCAGATGTGCTCTGCCCATCTGCCTGCACCAAAACGCGTGGCTGCTCCTGCCAGCGCCAGGTTTGTTGAAGCTGGAGCAGCTTTGCCTGTCTGGAGCAGCTTTGCGTGTCTGCATCCCGGTCCCACCCTTCGCTCTGCCCCTCGTGCAGACAAAGCCGAGCTGAGGCAGCTGCAATGCCTCGTGCCATACCTCCTTCCCCATTTCATCCATGGTCCTCCATAGGTTGTTGTAGTCCAAGTAGGCCAGCGGATTCCACATAGGAGGGAACGGACCTTTGAAAGGGTAAGACTTGCCCTACAAGGTGAAGAACAAAAAGAAACATCATGAAAACTAAACACAACCAACCATAATCACAGCTTCCTCCAAATGGTGGTTACGTGTTCGCTGTATGAAAGAATGACAGATGGTGGCTGTGTGTGCACACAGGACAAGAGGCGATGGGCACCAACTGAGACACAGGAGGTTCCCTCTGAACATCAGGAAATGCTTCTTCACCGTGAAGGGTGACAGAGCACTGGCACTGATGGCCCAGAGGAGCTGTGGAGTCTTCCATCTCCGTAGGTGATCAAAAGCTACCCAGACGTGGTCCTGGGCAACCAGCTCCAGGTGGTCCTGCTTGGGCAGAGGGTTGAACAAAGTGACCTCCTGTTGGTCCCATCCAACCTCATCCCTCCCACGATCCTGTTATTCTGCATGTGCAGCTTAGGGGTGACACACAGCTGAATGAGCACGTCAGAGGTGTGCAGAACTGATACTTTCAAAGCCTTATGTTTGGCACTTCCGGGCAACAAAAACTAATACCCTGCAGTAGAGTCACTAAAATCAGATTTTAAAAAATGAGATAAAACGGCATTGCTCAACTGAGATGAAAAATTAGCTATTTGCTACTGAAAAAGAGATACATATGTTACTTTTTTTCCTCCTAAATGTTCATGAAAAGACTGAACTCTTAATTGTATTTAGAAGTTTGGGTTTGCTTTTTTCTTCCTTTCAAAATCAGACAAAACTAGCTGTGGCAAGCTTTATTATACACTAAAATCATAGCTCAGAGACCTCCCTGGGGCAAAAAATGGTTTTGGCTAACCTAAAAATGAGCAGCCCTGCAGAACACGTAGCATTTAATAACAATGACTTACCCTTCCAGTCCAACAACTCTGGCTGCAAATTCCAGTGATAGTGTCACCAATACCAATGTACTAATTTCATAATTACATATTTAATTGTTAAATTTTATATATCTATACCTTCACTACTGGATATTCAGAAAGTCTAGCTTAATTAAGACTGGAAAACAAAAGGAAATTTGTAGAGCTATTTTATTTACATGAGATTTCCCTGGCTGACAATATGGATGGCAGCCTAATAGCTTTAAAAATTCACAAAGAAATGCTCATTAGCAGGTACTCCTTTTTTTCACTGTGCATTCCAGAGCCCATAAGATATGTAAAGAATAAAGGCTATATTGTGTGCCACAGCTGATTTGTCAAAACTTGTATTAAATGATGTATTTAAGTGTGCAAAGCCTGAGCATGAATGTCAAATCGTAGAAATACTAACTTTTAATAGATACTTGATGCATTGCCACACCAATCCATCACTAATAAAATATTTACACTGGCTTAAAAAAATCATACTGCACCAAGATTTACTAGTTAGAACAAGATAACAACAACACCATGTCTTCCTGAGGAGCAGCACCCAAAGACCATTTACTCAAAGAAGTGCCAGGCTAAATTTGATTTAGTGTCTTTATTAATAATGTGAAAGAAGGGACAGAGAGTACATTATTCAAATCTTCAGATGTTTGCAAGCACCAAGAAAGACAGTAAAAGGGCACAAAGGGATCCTGAAAGACTCAAAACTTGGTCTGGAAATAACAAAATGAGATAAAACCTCAAAAACGCTCGCTAATAACTTTGAGGACTTCTAATTCAAAGAGAAAGACACTTAGAAAGCAGTCAGGCCAAAAATAAAACCTAAGGGTATGAGAAAATGAGTTAACAAAATCCTGAATAGGTTAGAGAAAGTGAAGAAGAAAGTTGTTTTTCACCTCATCTTTACAGACACAGGACTCCAGTGGAATCCTTGTTAGACACACCAAGGTAATGAAAGATCAAAAGAAAGTAAAATGCGGGAGGAAAGGATTTAATTCTTTGGTGCACTTACACAGGAAGAAGCAGCTGCGAGACAACAATGTCATTTTGCAGAGCTTTGGAGGAGAAATTATGGTTTTTACAATGTCAAACCCGCAAATTTTTAGAAGTTTTCAATCAGAAGTTTTGTTACAGATCTCCAGTCACTTCATGTGCCAGAGACACCAAGGCTGAAAATCCCAGCACTTGCAATTTAAGAATGGACATCACAGCACATTCAGTCAGAAAATGGAGGAGTGAGTTTGGGGCTTTTTTTTGGTTTTTTTTTCATTCATCATGAAAACAGAAGCTCATTTCTACATCTCTTGTGCTCAACCATATGAAAACGCCGAACCAGGAAAATAGAACTTGGAATCAGAAAAACATATCCCTGTAAATGAAGATGAACTGTTTCATCATAAGCACTTGGTCCTGACATGAAAATTTGGGTGTTATTCTGGAATGTCCCAACATGGAATCATTTTGAACCAGGGGACACCTTCCTACTCTGCTGCCAAAGGGCTAAGAAAGAGCAACAAAACCTCTCAGACTCAGGATCTTCCCATCCCAGGTGACAGCATCTCAACCAGGTGAGAGCATCTAAACCACACTGGCAATTGCCTTTTAGACTCCTGGGGCACATTAAAATTCCATAACTGGCTCCTGTGGCAGTAAGAAGTCAGTTTTACCTTCTTCCAAACACTGGAGCCACCCTTCACCAGTGTAAACACCATGTAGGCATCCCAAAACCAGACCACATCACTTTGGTTTTCAGTACGTGATATTTCCCAATTTTAGATTTATGAAACAAGTATACAGCTGTGCTCAAGGAAACCAGGGCAGCAGCAGAGTGGGTTATTCTCATTATTGATTTTGTTCTGAGCTTCCTGCTCTGCCAGAGGCAATCCTAACCGAGTTATGCCCTCTGAGTTAACTCAGGTCTTATGAGTTCCCTGTGGTGCTTCCTCATGAGTGCATGGCTAAGAAACAGACAGAAATCGTATTTTTGTTTTAGTATTCTTCTATTTCACTGCATTTGAACTGCTGAAAGGGAAATCTTGGGTATGTCTCTTGTGCAGAAATCTGGGGTGCCAGATCTCATAAAGCACAAGAACAAACTTCAACCTGGAAAAATAAAAACAAATCATCAAAGTATACTGTGAAAGTTGCTTTCAAGAGCTCCCAAGGCATCTCCTAAGGCCTGATCCTTATTTCTTGCACAAACAAAACTCCAGGGGGTGTCAATTAGAATTTCGTTTGAGAAGAGACTGTCAGACTAGGCTTGACACAGAAATAAAAACAGCAGCACCAAAGAAAGACTACAGATAACTCAGATAGTTACCAACAAACCAAAACATTTCAGCTCTACTTTTGCTGAATTTGCATTTTTGTAAATGCAATTTTTTTATATTTCGGCAAAATTTGCCTATTTCTGTCACATTGCTGGAAGTAGCATTCTCCATACCTCCTGGTGCTGCATAATCCCGAAAGAATATCAAGACACAAATGAAAAATATGGCCCAAGATGCACAAAACATTTCCTGTTCAAGTATTTTTATACCTAAATCAGAGCTGTATAAAAACAGCAATAATAATCATCCCTTTGAGTCATTTGCCATGGTACTTCAACACCAGCACTACAATGTTTAGAAGTATTTATCTTTTTTTTTATTTAGTACAGGCATATATATATAGTTTTAGACGTCATTTCATGATGCTGCTTGCAATGCTACCAAAAGCTGAAGGCAGCATCAGCAGTTGGAGCTCTACCTGCTGTTGTGTGGATCACATGCTGCACGATGGGCTGAACCTCACCGAAGAACCTGAAACTACAAGGGAGGAAACTTTGCAACCCGGCTGTCTCAGGAATAAACCAACAGGCAAATGAGAATTCCAGTGCTTGCCACAAACATTACAATTCCCAATAGATTTTCTCACCCGTCTGTTTCACATCAGCCAACACTTGGCTTGGTGACAATGGTCCCATGTAATAAGTGCAGAATTAAGGTTTCTTCACACATCATCTCTGCTTCAGGTCAAATAGCTGACATAAGAAAGGGGTTATTATAGGGGGAAAAAAACCCCCACAACACGACAACTGAATATCAGTAGCCCCTTGAGCATCAGCCCAAGCACTCAGGAGGGTATAGGGACCAGACCACACACACTTTCTCCTGGGAGGGTGGCAATGGTTAGCTGTGCCAGAAATACCAATAGCAGTATAAACATCCTATAAACGTAGCCAGGTTTTGCTGGAGGAAACGAGACGGTGTGGTGCATTCTCTGTGTCACTGAATGAGCACGGCCATCCCCTCAGCTAAACCATCTAAACCCTGGAGAAACTGATGCTCACTTGAGCACGAGTGTTCATTCCCAGTTACACGGGTTTATTGGCACGCTGTGCCCTCTGCTGATTCACAGCACTGGACAATCACACCCCCCCTGTTCTCTCAACTCAAAATCCGAGTAACGTCACTCAAATAAAGCACAGGGACAGTAAGATGCAAAGCTGGGAGAAGGAGAATGAGGAACGGAAAGCATCACTTCAGGCTGTAACTCTGTACCTGTCTCAGACTCTCTTTCTCATCTGCTGCCTTGTGGAAAAGGGTCATTTTGGTTTGGTTTGTGGGGGTTGTTTGGGAGGAGGGGATTAGAGAGGGTTGTTTGGTTTGGTTTGTTGGTGGTATTTTTTTCACAGCATGCAACAACATGTGTCTTTAAGACTAAGCTTCTTGTATAATCATAATTCTCAGTAAACCATGGCAAGTAGCTGGACCAAACTGAGAGAGGTACCCAGGCCTCCTCAGAAAGTGTAACAGGACTGAAGTTCCCTTCATTGCAAAACCCTTCAGGAACTCGTTACCTTCAGCAAAACCCTTCAGGAACAGCTGGTTACTACAGTGACAGATATACTAAACTAAAGGTAAAGAGATACATAGGTTAGAAAACAGAACAAAAAAAATCTGCATAACTGGTTGTACAAAGCTACAACATTAAGACATGCCAAAAAGAACTCCAAATGTATTTCAATATCTAATTTGAGATGATCGGCTGTGGACGCCAGCGTGTCTTGTGAATTTGGTCAAGAAAAGTGATTCCACTTCAAGTGTTGCATAGCCAGACACAGTGGCTTGAAACATGCATTCTGAAAAGAAAAGGAGTTAATTAGCTAATTCGGAACAATTTGTTTCTGTCGTATTTTAGAATATAGTCCGTTTTCACTCTGCCACATCACTCTTGTAATCAGTTAAATACTTCTTACCCAAAAAACCCCCCAAAAAACAACAACAGTGAAGTGATTTAGAAAGGGAAATTGAGGATCTGCTCTGAATTTAGATGCTACATATAACTATATATATGTATTTGTTCCAATCAGCTGCGAAAATAATTAATTGCCCCCTTCCCACTAGAATGGGATTTTTTGTTTTCAGATACTAAAAAGCACCTTTATGAAAAGCATTATGCACAAAGTCCAAGGGACTTTGTTTCTAAATAGTCTTTGAAACTGGGCCTGCGTGTGGCTTCCAACGCCTGAATTAAACCAGTCAACAAAGTGGGTAAAAATCAATTGAAAACTTTTCCGTATTTCTAGAATTAGTCGTAAGAAAAATTCTTTTTCCCCTCCCATAAGCAGATAAATGGGCATAAATTAATGAAAAAAAAAAAAAAAAAAAAGGAAGAAGAAAAGGGGAGCTTCATTCAGGAGAAAGCCTTCAAAAGAGCATCTGCCCATAAGATAACCGAGCAGACAGGGAACACACACTCTCGCAATTAGAACACTGGTTTTAAGCAGATGATGATTTTGCAGTCACTGCAAATCACTTTTATTTCTCAGATGCTTCAGGTTATTAAATTTCTTACCTAAAAAAATTAAAACTTACATAAAATTTTACCAACGCATGAAATCCAGTATGTTCACCCAGTTACTCCTGTATTAAACACCCACTTCTCTAATTCTGTTTTCCTGTGGACATCAATCAACTCCTCAAGGGAAACAAAAAATCAGATGCAATTGGAGCTTTTCTCCCAGCAGCATGAATTAAATAATCTAGGTGGGAGCGCAACTCCTTTTCCTAATCTCCTCTGGAACAGACCATGTGGACTGGGAAAATTAAGATTAATGAAGATTCTTTCAATTCATACTTAATTAGGAAACACATATTTATTTACAGTTAATTTTTCTTACTACTATCATCCTCATGCTACCATTAGGCCATGGCTTCCAGCCTTCCAGTAAATCTTGATTAATAAACACTCCTTGCAGAACTTTGCTTTACAGCCTCCTTTGACAGGGACCACTTTGCATATTTGCTGTACATAATTTTGCTTCTTTTAAGCTCCTGTAGTACAAATATTCATATTCTAATTTAAAAAGGCCTAATTACAAAATTTCTTCTTGCAATTACTGCCAGCTGGCTGGCACAAAAAAAAAAGGAAGATTTCCCTTTATTTAAAGGGCAGGTCCAATGAGAACAAACAAGTCCAGCTTTTCCTATACTCATGCCAAAGCCTTGCTCTCCTCCTCCTGGGGGTCTGGAAGATGCTTCCACCAACCTCAGCCTAGTCAACCTCAGACTCACTCCTGAGGCTGCAAGTGAGTACCACTAATGACACTGTGACAGAAATACCTGCATCCTCATACCCAGTAAAGCACTAAATTAACATAGAGCTGCACTCCAGTAATGACACGTGAAACCATGAAGGCCACGTAGCAATTTCAGTGTCTCTTGTTTGACTTGGCTTCCTTTTCAAGACACCAGACATCCAGCTTCTTAAAGGTTCAGGTGTATTCTTTCAGCTTCCCAAGTTCTTTGTTTACAAATTGCCAGCAAAAAGGGGAAAAAAACCCCAGAAGAGATGAGGCTATTTCACCTCACTGAAACTGATGGCAACGGAGAGTCTCACCGACTTCATTCGATGACTGCAGTCTAATTAAGATATACAAAGAACAACGAAAGTACCTTTTGTCTAGTCATTCAAAAATCCATTTAAGCTGTTATGCTTTGCACTATAGACTATGCCAGGAGATACTGCCTTTAGATCTGCAGAGCAGCAGGTCAAAAGCTTAAATAAATCACATTGCTCAGCTTCAGTGCATATATCATGGACATCACAGAAGAAACACCATTAAATTCTATAAATTGAGAGACAGCAGCCACTTATCCAGCTGCTAATTAAATCCCAATAAAACACGACCATCGTATTTTTTATTCATGAACAAGACCACAGCAAACTGCATTTTAATAAGCACAATAGTGCTGAAAATGAATGGCACCCCAGAGGGCTGTAAAACATTTTTTGCAAATCTACTGTAGGTTAGCAATTAACGTGGTCAAATTAGCGCAGATTTGGGGACCTAGTCAGAAGTGCTGTGTGTATAAGGTTAAATATTCACCTTCATGACGTGCTGCAGACAGGGTTCACGGTCGCATTCTCACCAAAGATGCCCATTGTTTATATTTGTATAGAAATGGTGCCAAACTTCAAGTGGGCATGACATGCAGACAGCTCTGGCCAGTGCTGCTGGCAGATGGATGAGTCCAAGGAAACTCTGGCCTCTTAAAGGGAACTTAACCGAGGTAATGAAGTATTGGCAAGTCTAGTGACCAGGGAGGGGATGCTTCGTGTTCCACCCACCATCCGAACCTGAAAGAGCCCCCCAGGATATACATAATGCCAAACATGCCTTTGGAAAGAACCAGCAGGGCTTAACTCGATTCTAACCACAGGAGGAATGTTGCAGGTGCAACACGCTCTCAAAATAGCCAGCTACCACTTTTTATAATGTGGGAAAATTCCAGGAAGGATCACGGCATTATCTCATAAAAAGTTCTGGTGGAAAAAGCATCTGGAAAAAAATAACACTGAGCATCAACAGCACTGGGGGATCCATCACAGACTAAAAACCACGTTTTGAGAAATAAGCTTTGCTGGTCTGGTGAAACCAGTAAGGAGCCTTGTTGACAGGTTTTCATGCAAGCTCCCCATCAGCAAAAACAGGATCAGACGTTGGTCAGTTGGCACCACAGCTGGTCATCCCTACTGTGACGAAGGAATCAAGTTCCAAAAAGACTCACTGGCCAAACCAGTCATACAAATAAATGTTTCTTTACACAGATGCAGGGTAGCAAAGCAAACCAGTTCCACAGTTACCTTGGACAAGGAACCTCTGTTGCAATTGATATCATTGGTAAAAATCTGTGTTTTAAAATGCAGGAAGTTTGTACGGCTATCGAGGCTGCACAGAAGTAAAGTACAATTTGAATTAACAGGAAAATTTGATAATTAAACCTCACAACAACTGGCACGTTTCCAGGTTTCAACACTTCTTTACAGGGACTGTTGCATGGCAAAGGTAAAAATGACCTGGATTAAATGTACTTCGGTTTGCTTTTTGAAAGACAAAAGCTGTCATTCCTTTTGGTGCGGGGAAATAAACTCCACCAGTCAAAAGCTGCAAATCTGCATATCTAAGGTCAGATTCTGAATCCTCTCTTGGGCAGCTAAAGAAAAGATACCTCATTTTAAGAAGGATTTTTACAGATTTTACATCTGCCTACCAGTCCAATGGGAGGACTGTTAAGAGATGATGACTTCTCTGACAGTTCTGCTTTTGCTTCTTAAATCTGGATTTATGAACCTCATTTCAGTCAGGCTATTGAAAATCAATGGTGTTCAGGCAGCAATTTGCCTACCAAATACTACTTGCAGAGCTGTACTAATTTGCTCACTAAGGCTGATGAACCAGTATTTACACAAATGAAAAGAACATACTAATCTCTTTTCAAAGACCATGAAAAAGGCTGCTTAACAAGTGAAGGGAAAAGGAAAAAAAATGTACGGCAAGAAATATAATTTTGAGTTTCTGCAAAGTTATCACACGCAATATAAGCGAGACTAGAAATAATCTCACAATAGAACCTGACATTAAAAAAGATTAAAGGAGGAAAAAACCACACAACCCAATCAAGTTGGTAAAGCCTAATTAGCAGAGACCCACCCAGAGATCAACAAAATGCATTCTTTTCATTTTGTAGTACAAAGAAGCTGCATATATTACTTGTATTAAAAAGCTTCTAAAATGAATTTAATTAAATATGAAAGGCTTGATTTTGCCTTTGGGTATATGTAAGAACAGCAGCTGATTTTACAAGATGCACTGTGATGCCTGATTGTGCAGCAAAAGTGGAATTAAAACCTTGAGGTTTCATTGCCTCTCTGGGTTCAGATAATTTTGTGGTCCAAAATTTAATTATATTTGGCCACAGTCACAAAGCTTAGGTCATCATGTGAATCCAAATTCATACAGGGGGGACAGCCCTTTGTCTACTTTGGAATCTGCTTTGCAAGCTGACTTGGGAGTACTGCTGAGATATCAAGGAGCCCATAAAAGCATTGTCCATTCGCAGGAGGGCCACGTGGCTGAGAGACCTGTGAGGAACTTGTTACAGGGACCTGAAATGCACAAGGCTGAAGGTTTGGCCACACGACAACGCACATGTCTGCTATGCAGTGCTCATGGGTCAACTATTTAACTGTGAGCAATTCTCCAAGTGCATTAATACTTTTTCACAATCGTATAAGCACAGAAGCAAAGAGAAAACAAAGGATTTAAAATGCATGAAATCAGGAGATTCAAAGAAAGTGTTACTTGTTGGGGAATTTCTTGCAGAAAATGGACATATGAGTGACCTCAGTGGTTTAGATGCAGTTATGCTGCGAGGCCTTTAAGACTGCAGTGAAAAGCTACTTTTAAGAAGCCTCTGTGGAGATCAACAGGGAAAAGAATGTAAACTTAGAGAAGCTGCAGCAGAAGATTGAAAAACAACGGCCTCAGAGAGAGATCACAAGAACTTTATTTTACACCAGTAGAGTTGTGTGTTATTCGCATTAACCAGTCACAGGGTGGTTTGCAGTGTGTGTGCAGTGTGTAAGCTATCTGGGTTATTGAAGGGGTGTTTTCACAACAATAAATGGCATTACCTTGATCATATTGGTCAGTTCGTGGTGTCCATGAGTATCCCTCGCTTTAGTTACTGACTGTGTTTCCTTACCTCCTGCTTGGCTACCAGGGAGTTCTGGCACACATCCTCTCCCCCTCCTCTCTTCAGGAACTCCTACAGAGAGTTGAGCCTAAAAACTCTGCCTGAATCCAAACTGCAGGCTCTTAGCATGGCTTGGGACCACCTCAACCAGCAGCTGGGATCTCTCCCCTTGGAGACTTTCAATGCTTGACTGGGAATGACCCCAAGAGGTGAGACCTCCAGGCTTGGATGGTTTGAATGCCTCCAGAAGCAGAGTGCCTTCCCCCATGTCTGAATTTCTGGTTACAAGTCATACTATTGGATAAATTACCTGGACTTACGTCTTTATGCCTTAGCATCCCAAATCAAAGCCCCTTCCAAACCCAAAGCCAAAGGCATTCCCTGTTCTGCCAGCCTGGGATATGTTCCTGGGTACCAGCAAGTCCTATCAGAGCTGGGTAGGGAGGAAAGCTGAGAGCCTTGACTCACACCAGCACTCTCCATCCTGGCCTAAAAAGTATCCAAGGATGATGGTAAAAGGCTGTGCACAAGCTCTGGAAATTCACATGGTGAGACACTTGTGGTCAAGGAAAAGACAGATTGTCCTTGGCAAGAGCTCAAACTTCTACTCTTGTGCCATTCTCTGTTTTCCTCATGCTAAAAGCTTATTGGAAATCAAAAGGTTATTTCAACCAGCACAATAAAACCAATATTCCCCTACAAGATGTTTCCTAGAGATCCTAAAAGAAAATGGGGTCTGGCTTACCAAACAAGGAGCCACGCTTGACTGGCTGCTGACAGTAAATCAGGCCCATATGTCAGCTTCACCTTTGGCTTCAGTGACTTCTGGCAGCATTTCGGAATGCCAGTATTCCAAAACAAGATTGTCCCAAAAGCTGGTCATCCTGACTGGCCACATCAACTGTGTTCTACCATTGAGGTTTCCCCTCATGGCATCACCTCCTACTGCTGTTGGGGAGATTTGAAGGCTAAATACTGGAACAAAACTTTGTTTGCCAGAGGCACACAAAACAGAACAGTGTGGATGTGCCCATCACTTCTACCACAGAAAGAGTAATTGTGGATAGTCACCACAGCTTTGAGAAAACAGTTCTTTTTTATAACAATCAAGTGGAAAAAATAATGGAAAACTGACAGAACATTTTTTCTCTCTTGCTGTTTTTAAGTCTGCCAGTGTTTTCTTTAACCTTTGATCTAACACCAGCTACTGACAGGTATTTTGCCAGTCATTGCACAATGGCTTTTCCCAAGCATATAATGAAATTCAATGTTCATTTTCTCAGGACTAACACAGAAAGTTTCCTTCCTGTGGGAGTGCAATACTGGTCTATATCGTGAAAGGAGAAAGGATGCTCTTTTGGAGAAAGCATAATGATTACTGAGGACATGTGAGCTTTTTAACAGCTTTGCCATAGCTGTTCTGTTTCAGATCATGAACAGATAACTTAGACCTGCCTCCACAAGACTGTTTGACTCGCAGAACCTTTTGCTACTCTGCATATCTTCATATTTCTTTCAGTCAAAATAATAATTGCCACTGGTTTAGGAACCCCATCCTGAAAAACTTTCAGCCTGCTTGAAGATACATCTAGGACTTCTGAGAGGGATTTTCAGACCCCTTGGGCAGTGTATATGAGAGCTGACCTGTACAGAAGAGTCACAGTTGTACTATTCATAAACAACAAAGCTTTTTGAGAGGTTTTAACTAAGAGGTCAGACCTGAACCAAAGCATCAGCTAACAGGATCCATCTACTACAGGGTTCACACATGGATGGGTGTGCACATAGTAATTTGTACAAGTCCTTTATTACCAACATACTTCTTTTTATCACCAATGAACTCAGAAGCTGCATATTTAAACAGGTATAAACAGTAGCAGAGCATCTTACCTTGACATGGTGTATCAGGTGCTCAACTTCATTCACCTTATAGGTCTCTATTCCTAACTCTTTAGACAACCGCAGGAGTCGATTCTGTGTTGGCCCCACATAAGCTCCTCCAAGGTCCACATATTTGGCTTGCTTATTCTAGTTTATCACACACAAAAAGGGAAAACAAAAAAAAAANAAAATCCCCCCCCAAAAAAACCGATAAGACTTTTATAAATAGCACAGAAGTTAAATGAGCAATCCAGAGGAATGAAATTAAATTAAACACTCCCAGAGCAATTTGGCTAAGATTCCTTTCCCCTTGGAAAACATCAGTTCTTTGGTAGAGTTCTGGTGTGGCAATTACCAAGAATCTCAGATTATGAGTTCATAAACAGTTTAGCTGGCCCATTATTATGGGCCTTAACAAATAGGGGAGGAAACAGCCTGGCAGGCAGAGAAAGGACAGAGCCAGAGCCATCTGGGCAACTCTTGCTCAGTCAGACATCTCAGCAAGGACTAGTCTAAAACAGACCGTCCTAGGAAGCAGAATAGGCAGGATTTTCTAATGAGCAGAGTGGGAGGGGGTCTCCCAAGCCAGGGCAGAACAGAAGGTAAAGTGAAGGGAAACAGGCTGGTTCCAATTCCCAGCCACTCCTCTGGCCTCCACCACTCCTCAAGGGACTTGTTAAAGTTCAGCTCAAGGCTATTCACAGCGTAGTTGACCTTATGGGTTTTTTTAATAGAGATTTCTGCAGTGTCTCTCCCGAAGAAATTACTTTGAAACTTAACTCATCCCATTCTCCTTACCAGAGGGATGACTCCAGAGCCAGTAGACCACACAGAAACACTGTCCCTGCCACCATGTCAGTCTTTCCCTACTCTTGCTGTTAAATCATCAGGAAATTTCCCCCATATGTATAGTATATAAGTATGTATATGTAGTATAAATGCGCTTGGAGATAATTACCCTCACAGTGAAAGTTCTTCCACCAACCCTGTCGTTGGCTTCCAGCAACACCACATTCAAGCCTGACTCAGTCAGTAGTTTGGCTGCAGAGAGACCTAAAAGACAAAAAGAAAAGCAATTAAAGAATACTTCTGTATATGCACCCCACGGCTTCTGTGGCTTGACATGTAAACACCCTCATAGCTATCCATCCAAATCCTGAATTGTTCATTCAAACACTACGCCGAGGGATGAGGTGGAATTAAAAACCAAAAGCTATAATCACTAAATGAACCTGAAGCCATGTATTAAAACAGTTTGTGGTCAAATTTTACATGTGCTGAGCAAGTTCTGCACCACATGCTCAGCAATTGTGATGCATAAGCCAGCACTTGTTATGACAGTCATCCAGCCAGGCAGAGAACTTGGTGTTTGTAAACAGAGAACTGTCTTCCTCAACATGTCATCTTTCATAACCCAAACAAGAATAAAAATAAAAAAATAAAAAAAAAAAGACAATTTTATTAGGATTGTCCTAAATTTCAAAAGTTTTCCTGATGCTTGTTCTACATCTCTGCTTTCCAGTTCTGAATATTTAAACATTTTAAAGCAGAATAGCAAAGTTCCCACGCAGTCAAGTCACAGGTTTCACCTCCAGAAGAACCCATAGTCTGATTCAGAAGAAACAAAATGTTCACTTGTGTGCGACAACAAGAAGAAAAAATATATGAGCTAGTCTACCCCTTAAAACTGTTTGATTTCTCATCCATTTTCTTCATACATTTCTATTTCCACCTTGCAATTTTTGAAGCTGAGACACCCAAGTGAGGGAACAGGAAGAACAAAAGAGGGAACACCTCGCTTTAATTCTGATGCCATAAATCCTCGTAACTGCGGAGGAAAATATGAGCTCCAAGCGCTGCAGCAAGTGTGTCAGGCTACTGTGGGAACGAAGGGAACTAGAAAGGGTGCACGTGGAGGGGGGATTACAGCCCGAAACCTCTGAACTTAAGGTCATCTCTGCCTTTTACTTCAGCACACAAACTGAGATTTGCAGAAACTGTGGCGCATACGTTGGTCACATGCGAGTGAATTTCTGCTGGGATGCCAAGAGTTTATATTCTAGAGGGTTGCATCACCCTCCTGAACCAAAAGGATGGGTTGAATAAAGTTCAGCAACAAGCCAGGCTGAAAGCCACACTCATACATCATAATTTATCTATCCTTTTTGGCTCTCTGCCTTGTTGCCATGAGAATGCAATCAGTTGCCTCTGCGTGTCCCAGTACATGTAGTTTTCGAGGAGTTGTGCAAGCAGATTGTTCCAAGCATAAGGCAGCCAGGGAAGAAATGTCAAAAGCACTGGCAGGAAAACAGATGGCCAAAGCTAGCACGGCACGACTGAGTGAAATTATAACAAAGAAAGTACAGCTGTCCTGGATAGGGGCTACTGAAGGCTCTGGTCGTCCACCAGTGGACTGGGGGTAGGAGAACCAGGTCCTGTCCCCAACCCTGGAAACTGCTGCACTGTGCTGATTAAACCACTTAATGTCTTTATTTCCACATCTGAAAAAACCACCACCACCACCAAAACCAAAACAAACAAAACAAAACAAAAAAAGACAATTACATATACCAATCGATCTAAAGGATTTTACATTTTCTAAAGAGAAACTCCAGATGTTTCCATTAAAAAATTGTACTGTCCTGCCTCTATTTCTAGCTTCATGGTCTTATTTATCTTGGTTTTTCACATAAATGTTAGTGAGAAAACCAGTAATGAAACTGATAAAGGTCTTTCCATACCTCCTACTGAGGAAATGATACTGCAAAAACATCTGGCTGGATCGTGGCCTTGACTACACTCACAAATATTTGAAGATACCGAGGAAGAACATCATACAGAAAACAACCATGCTATGTAAACATGGACCACCCCTCCAAACAATTAGCAAAAAGGGATTTGCTTCTGGAGGAAAAATAGTCAACAAAACTCCTAATTAAATCTAGCTTATCAGTTAAAGAAAAAAAAGTTGTTTCTCAAAAAAAGACAAATACTTCATCAGTTGGGAGAGGATCAATAGCAGTTATTAATAGTTTACAGAACGAATACACAAAGTGAAGGCTATTGTCAGTGCAGGTTTCTGCTGGCTTATGATGCTAACAGGTATTGACTAGTCAATTAATACCATTCAGTCACCAACACTCATTAAGGGATATGAGATTTGACTTACTTTATTAAAATCTAATGAATAAACATTTCAGTACACCTGGGAACAAAGGCGGTTTATACCCAGGAGCTGAACAAACGGACAAGTTTATGAAAGGATAACTCCCTAGACCCAGCTGAAATGCAGCTGATTGGTACCCCAAATGCCACCTCCTTGTTTGCTCCTGCACTTTTTATCCACCCTACTGCACCCACCTTTTGCTCCCTACTGTTTATTTTGGGGCACGTGCCGCCTTTCCCCCATACCCACACATTCACAGGCAGAGGTAGACAACACTTTTCTCTTCCCTGATGCAAAACCAAAAAGCCCAACAGTGCCGAGGGGAGGAGCAGGCTCACTAATATCTCCCTGCCCCATCCATGCCCGTCCTCCTGCAGATCTGATCTCTGACACGGCAGGGATGTGTCCTCGGGGCTTGGCTCGGTAGCAGAAGATGAAGTCCATGGGGTTCCCAAACTAAGCACCCTCTGACCACTTCAGTTCACCTCTCAACCCATATCACAGCTTTGCTTTGGTCCAAAGTTTGCTGGAGGAATTATGCAGATAACTGCTGACAAAGGTGGGGAGCACAGCCAGCCTCTGGCTCCTCCTGACCCTCACCACGAACACAGAGCAGCAAAACAGATGGAAGAAGCAAAGGCAGAGACTCAGGAGGGTCAGATGGCACAGCAAAGGGCCAGGGTAGGTCTCACAGCACACACAGTGCAGGATAAGACAAGACTGCTGCGACAGATACCACTCACAGGGCAGTGCTAACAGGCAGGAATGTTGTTATTTGACAAGTATCTCAGACACTTGGGATCACCGTACTGCCGCATCACCCCACTCCCAAGACCCCAAATGGACTCTTGGACTGTCACTATAATAACAGTGAGAGGACTGGATGCTGCTGAGAGAGAGCTCCGAGCCAAGGTGATACAAGGACAGATAAGACACCAGGAACAACAACAAAAGCACATTAAAATGGAAATGAATACCAGCACATGGATACTGGGGCACGAGGTTAAGGTTTGCTTTTCAGAAACTAACAATTAGTGCAGGAATCCCCTACAAACCACAACCTCTTTTCTGGGCAAGACTCAGAGTGGCCTCTCTGTGACTGATATTCCAATTGCTGCAAACAGAGCAGGTGTGATGCCTGTGAAGCAAAGCCCGGAAAAATCCGTCATACATGACGTCAAGCTCCTCTCGAGAAGTTTAACCCTTCAAAAGTTTCACATTTCAGCACTGCCTTTGTCTTACCTCCCACCCTCCTGCACATCACTAACAAAAGGCAGACCTTTGACATTGCCCCCATTCCTCACAAGCGAGGCACAGAGCTGCATTCAGATGCAAGGGTTGTCCAAAAACGTGACTGATGCTGTTATTACTCCTGTTTCATGCACTGCTCTGTCATCCAGTGGCACCTTTCCCTCCTCCCCAGGAGCATTCCAACAGAATCGGACCTGAATTCCAATACAAGGGCTCAAGCACTTTTGTCACCACCGAGGAAAGTAGCTGGGTGCAGTTTCCACTGCTTTCTTCAAGGAGCAGCAGAGGGCCACATATATATGTGTATATAAATATATATATATATAGTTATGTATGTATATGGCAGAGAACACACAGTTAAGAAGCCTCACCTGCAGTTCTGCTCAAAGAACTGATTAGCAGGTAATTATTTCAGACAGCAAAGAAGGAAAGATGATTATTTGAAGCCTCAGACTGAAAACACCATTGTGTTTAGAGGATGCTTAACCGGGCAAGCCTTCAGCTGTTCCCATGGCAACCTGGTACCCAACGCAGCCACCCAGAGATACTGGCAAGAGATTGCCTCCCCCAGATTCTTATAGCACAAGTTCAAGCCATGAAAATCACTTCTTCATCATCCAGCACTCTGCATTCACACAGATCTGACTCAAATGTAACCCTCACAATAATAATTTCATCTGCAGTTCCAACTTCCTTCTTTTTCATGTCTTTGTACCTGATAAACACCTTGAATTGCACCATTTGATTAAACAGCTTCATTACAACCTCACTTCCTAACATAAAGAGTTTTCTTATCCTGAGAGAATGGCTAATTCAGATTTTTAAAATTATTTTAAAATTATCTTAAAATTCTATGCTAGGTCAGAATTCAAACTGCTATTGCATAGAATCACAGAATCCTTAAGGCTGGAAAATNTATTTATTATCTATATATTTGGACTGATAAGTGTGACAGAAGTAGAATTTTTCATCTGGCCCCCATGTGGACTACAGTGAAGCCCTATGATCAAACACATTTGACTATCTAAGAAATATTTTAAAGTACATTTAAAAAAAAACTGTTTGAAATTTAATAATATCAGTCTGATTCTGCCTGGAATCAGCAATTTTACTGAAATACCCTTTTAATATTAGCACTTCCACAAAAAAACAAAACAAAACAAAATTAAACAAAAAAACTGCCCAAAACCCAAAAAAACCCACAAAAACCTAATCACTAGAGAGAACATTATTAACATTATTGAAAGTTGTATTTCTGAAAAGCTGTAAATCTCTGAAGGCATCCCTGCACTTGTTGTTGCACTTCCTCTCTATTATTCACTACTTTATCATGTTCTTCCATATTTATTATCTGCCTGTAAGAAAAAACATCATTTCTTCTCTGAAGGCATCCCTGCATTTGCTGTTGCATTTCCTCTCTATTACTCATTACTTGATCATATTCTTCCGCATTTATTATCTGTCTGTAAGAAAAAAAAAATCATTTCTCTCATTTATATAATAAAAATAATCTATAAATTCTAAATTTTAGCTCATGTAAGGAGCAAAGAAAGAGTCTTCAGCCAAAGGCATTCAATTAATAGATTCTAAAATGGCTGGCAAAAAAAGAAATAAAAGTTTACTCTACAACTTAAAACATTTCTCTTTTTGACCGAAATTGTACACTGAGTAGGAAGAAATGCTGCCATCAAACTTGCACTGTACTAACCTTACTGCAGAACTTACATGTCCCACATCTGAACTTCCTTCAATTCACGAAATCTGCCTCCAGTTTTCTCTCCTCTGTCTTTACTTTGACACAAACGATACGTTTCCAAGGCACTGCCCCTGGGGAGGTTTAACATTTGGAACAGACGCCAGACTTGGACTGGGCACACGAACCCCGGCTGCACAAGCGGAATAAAAACATCCAGCACTTCAAGGAGGCAAGGAGGTGGTTTTTACCTTTGCGCCTCCACAGCTTGGGTACCAAACCCTGCACTGGCCTGGGTGAACTGCCGGCAGCATCTCCCTCTCTCTGAGCAGGGGCGTTAACACTTGGCTTTCTGTGCCTATGTGCACAGCAGCAGCCACCCTGCAAGTTGTCCTCCCGGGCGGCCAGCTGGAAGCTCAGACACGTCCACAAAAGGGCAGACACGCCTCGTAAATAAAGCCAAAACTGAAGAGCTCCTTGAGGATTTTTCCCTTGTTCTCAACCTGTTCAGCCACATCTAAATCACTGCAGAGGCGTCAGGGAACAGATGCTCCTTTACACAGAGCCATTGGTATGAGCAGCCACAGCACCTTGAGAGGGTCCAGAGCCGCAAAGAGACACAGCACAGGGCTCGACACGAGGATCTCCCACAAAATGCACCTCGGAAATGGCATGAGAATACTTTGCCTGCAGAACAAGTACAATCCTCTGCCCTGGGGTTAATGAAGAAATTGTGGGATGTAAAAACGACTCGCAAGACTGACAGCATAATCTGTTATGAATCATAACAGATTCATAGAATCATAGAATTGATTGGGTTGGAAAAGACCTCCGAGATCATCAAGTCCAACCCTTGGTCCAACTCCAGTCAGTTTACCAGATCATGACACTCAGTGCCACGTCCAACCTCAGTTTAAAAACCTCCAGGGATGGTGAATCCCCCACCTCTCTTATATATAAACAAGTAAGAGCAGAGTTCAGGGTAGATGAAATCAAGTATAACTTAGCATAAGTATTCAAAAATATTCGTCAGAACGCGTTTGTCCATGGACTTTTAACATGTTGAAGCAGTTATGTGAGAAATCTCAGGCTTCTGTATTCTTCTTCTTGATCTAGAGTCTAAGACTCATTTTCATGAGAGAGGCCAGGAATTTAATTTTCCTCTTAATGAAATAGGGATTAGTCTCATCAAAACAACCCAAATAAATATC
>VWZG01001246.1:745452-799254 GCA_013396735.1 Grallaria varia
ACAAAGCACAAAAACCCCCCACCCACCCAACCAAACAACAAACACACAACCCTCCTCCCCCACTGAATCATGTGAAATATTAAGGCAGGAAAAAAAGAAAGAAAGGAAATCTGTCAAAACCTACAAAAGCTTTGAGAAGCTGGTACTGCTGTGGGATCACATGGGAAATACAACTTTTCTCACTACTAGATGTCTTCACACAGTAACCCTTACCTACCATCTCTGGTGCCCAGAAATACATGCAAAATACATACAGCTAATAAATGAATTTAGCCAAAACTGCTGCACTGTACCAAACGAAACAAAATCCACCTCTCTTAACCCTGCAGAAGAACATTTGAGAACACCTTTGCTAGCAGTCACTGGGGAGGGAAAGAGAAAAATACTCCCTCAATTAGAATATAAGTTTCTAGGATGCAAAAATTTAATCAGTTAATGGAAGAATCCAGTTTGCTGTTGCTTAGACCTAATTATTCTAACATTCAAATAATCTTTTTTTTAAAAAATGTCCCCAGAGCATCCCGTTCGTTCAGTGCCATCAGCACTGCCCAGTTTGCATCCACTTGGGACACTGCAGGGATGGAGGGCAGGACCAGGCTAAAGGCACGTTCCCATCACCAGCTAAGCAGCCTTTTCGCACCAGTGGGCTCCCTCCTTCATCTGCTACAGCTCCCTTATTGCATTGCTGTGCTAGAAACTGCAATTTAATAGCACTGGTTCTGTTTGTGCTCTAATGAACACAATCCAATTACTGCCCAGCCACTGAGAGATTGAACCTGGCGCTGGTCACCTCTACCTCTGCCACTCATCATTAGCCGGCTAAAACGTTTTAATTGAAATAATGGCTTGAGACAATAATGCCTGTAAAGCATTATAGATAAAGACTGGACATAAAATAAAATAACAAAAAACAACAAAAAGAACAAAACCAACACACCTCCACGGTCTGGGTGGGTTAAGGTGGTACAGGCTTGTTTTGCAATGTTCCTCACGTTAGGGAAAGGTCAAGGAATTTTGCTCTTGTGGAGAATACTTTGCTTTCAGTGTGAAGGTAACCTTTTAACTTCTCTAACTTTGGCCAGCTTTACAATGGTACTTTAGATATCTGACTCAATTTTATGAGAGAAAGATACAAAAATTACAGTTCAGAACCAAAACCGTGGTAGAACCGGGTCACTACCATGTAAATTGCCGGGTCACTACACTATTGGTAATGTCTTCCCTTCACACTCTAAACAGGATAGTGAAAGGTATCAAAGCAACTCTTTTGATCTAAGTATTTTGACCATGGGGAAGATACTCTCTCTTCCTAAAATGAATCACTGTGCTGCAGTTAATGCCATTAAAACAAATATCACTCCCCTGAAACATTACAGAACTTAAGAAATTAATAAAATTATGATTTCAGAAACCTCAAGGAGCAAAAAAAGACATTATCAATCCATTTGCTTAAAATGTACATTTACTTAAAATATTTGTACAAATAACATTACATTTCTGCCTAGGATATGACATCTTATGAGCAAATATAATTTATTTCTGTTGGCATTTCATTGTCTAGCCAAGGCAATGAGCCTTTCTGTCTGAGCTCTAATTCTGTAACTTCACCACCGAGGTCGGTATGAGCATCCCCATGAGTTAATGGAACTTTGTGTAAGCATAAACTCTGGTCCCAATTTTCTGTGATCTCCTTTCCCAGAAAATGCTCCTAAATGATTCATCCATGGTGTAGGGAGCAGTATTTATTGAGCAGAGTTCTTAAAAACAACACTAAAAACATTCAATCTCTTTCTGTCCCAGGCATTGCAGCTGGTTAAGGGATACAGAGCCTGGACAGATACAAGTGAGACAAGCAAAATTGTGGGACCTTAAGCTCAAGCCCTGCCAGGCATGGGTTGAAGACAACTTTTTGCATCTGGGTGGAAACCCAACAGGTTTGGTAATGCGGTGCCGAGGCTCGAGCGCTGAAGCCACAGCTGGTTTGCCCAGGACTTGCCTCTTGTTTCCACTGCACTTTTACATTTGAAGTTTCCAGTGAAACTTTGGATTGTCAAAAACGGGCACTCCAACTTTTCAAAAGTTGAATATTTCTTGTATCAATCATTTACTGAGTGTTCTGTTCATTTGATGGACTTGGAATGTCTTACACATGGAGCAGAACACCCATTCAATGCCCAATCCACACTAGAAAAGGAAGTGCCAGACGTCTGTTTCTGGACCCCTGTGAGGTTAAAAAACCCAAATCCAAACACATTCTGCATGTCCTTTGTTATGGCTCCAGGATATACTGAAGAGTTAATTTTATGATTATTAGTATGGTTATTATTATTATTATTATTATTATTATTATTATTATTATTATTATTATTATTATTATGGTCATCATCTTACTCCAGTATTATCTCACACCTTCATTCTCAGGGCCCCCTCTCTGCTAGTTTACAACCTAGGCCGCCTCAAAACACAATAGACAGAGGGAAGAAACAAAGGAGATAAGAGAGCTGAAAGCATTACAACAAACAGATCACAGCCCTGGAACAAATGAAGCTGAGCACAATGAACTGCCTCAGGCACTATATAGGGAGTTTACTAAAAGCATCCTTTTAGGCATTAGTATTACGAAGAGATATACAAGCAAATAAAATGTCAGCCAGATTTACGCTGAAGAAGAGTTTTGCCTTCCATACACAGTAATGTGGAAAAAAAAAAAAAAACCAAAACAGACTATGCTGCATCTGGAAAATTTTGCAAAATTGTGCAACAGTTGCCTCAGAAGAGAAAGGCTTATCTGTTTTGCCAAGTCTTGCATGTTCTCAAGGAAAAAATGTATTTTTTTAGTCCCCTGAGAAAAGTGAGTGCTCAAAATACATGATCTAATAGAAGATGTGAACTCAAAAAAAATCCACAGATTATAACTTTCATTTCTTGACATTAAATAATAACATGCAATTTCCCAGATTTCTTAGTGTCTGAGGACTCACAGGCATCCACCTAGAGAAAGTCACTTCTCGCGACGGCGAAGCCCAGCAGGGCCACCATGCCCTAATCTCATGGCTATCCATTTTGTGTTGTGTTTTACCTGATCTTCAGCTAACAATTTTCACCCAGTTGCTCCTAACAATTACAGATCATATTGAGCACATCTCAGTGCCACTTTCAAATAGCCACGCCTCAGTGACTCTTTGGAAATTCCTATCATCATCATAAAATCGGAGAATGTTAAGGGGTTGGAATGGACCTCAAAGATCATCCAGTCCTAACCCCTCCTGCCACGGACAGGGGCGTCTCTCACTAGACCAGGTTGCTCAAGGCATTGGAACAATGGCAGGGTTGGGGCAACCTGTCCCAGTGTCTCAGCATCCTCACTGTAGCCCACACATACAAGCAGGTATACACATATACACACACAGAGGCTAAACTGTAAAGCTTACAAGGATTTCCAAACATTTTGACTATTTGAACAATTGAAAAATTAAGATGAACGCTGCCACCTCCCGCCAGTTCTGTATAGTCACTTTACATGCCAGTCAGATCTATCACTCGAGCAAAAATTATTCCAGTTCATATGCAAGCTCTCCCTGTAATCCAGGTAATCATGATGGACAGTATGAAACGTCTGTTTGATCAGCTGTTGCCATGTGCAGTGAACTGAACAGACTGCATCCAATGTTTTATATATGAATTAGACCATCAAGGTAAAGACCAGCTGGCTAGGGGGGCAGGCAGCTACAAAGGCATCATTCCTCCCCCTCCTCCTCACTTCCAGCTGTGTGGAAACTGAAAAGTGTGAAGAACTTGAATAATATAAAGTAAGCTAAGCAGGGTTATAATTAATTAGAAGTTCAGGGAACTTTGTAACCTGAAACATGAAGCGTCAACAGAAGCCAAATCACCACCACAACCTAATCTTTGTAACTGCAAGATGTTATAGACTCTACTGAGCTGCAGTCAGACTCTTCAATGTTATAAATTAGTGCATCTATGATGCATTTTGCCATATTCATCAGTTACCAGAAGTAGTTCATGAGGTCTCAGACTTTCTAGACTGGACTATCCATTCTTCCAGGGATGGTTTGCACTTTGCATTCCCCCACCCTGTTCCCTGCCCTCTCTTCATTTACACAAACACATACAGAAACCCTACAAAAATCCTAATGCCCATCATTTCCCTGCCCTCCATCCACAGCTGCTGCTGCTCCAGGGGCCATTAGGAGCCCACCCCTCCTTGCACTCAGTCCACGCAGTTGGAATCCTGTGGGGCTGTGGGTGGCACAGGGAGAGCAGCTCCACGTTTGGTGGAGAGGTGGGAACATCTGTCTGGCAATGAGGCACCACAAAGGAGGACAGGGGAGAGAAGAAGAGATGGAGAGAAGAAGAGATGGGTTGAATTCCCTTGGACAGCTTTGTGTCTGGAAATACATCACTCTCTTTCTCCTTGGAAGCCTGCTCTTCCTTTAAATACTATCACTGTCTTGACTAAATCAATGCAATTCCTCTCTGACTTGACAGGCACTTTTTCCTTTATAACTATCTTATCCAGAACTCAGTTCTCCCCAAATGAGACACCGATGACCATTTTTCTTTCTGTTCCTTTACAGCACTCCAGCCCCAAATACTGAGGGTCATAATAATGGTTTGTGGAGCAAATACAGTTTTCCAAGGACCTTCACATTGATGTTTCTTTTAAGCAAGATGTTTAAACAGAAAACTGACAAGACAGAGAAGGTTGTGCATAATACAAATGCATGGCTGGATTATTTAAAAGAATGCTAGATATTTATGTTTTAAATGCCAATGTCCTGCAGTGCACCCCCACTGACCACTGAAATCAGGGGGGGAAAAAAGCAAAAACAACTTTAAATAATAATTACGCAGCATTAAAAAATTATAAACTTCAGACATAAATCAGCCCATAAGGAAAAAAAGCTAGTGATTTAGACAAATGAACAGATTTTGACAAACCATCTTACAAGGCAGCAAGAACATTAATAACTGACATAACTTTACAAGAATGAAAGAGGTTACCAGCCCACAAGGAAAATCATGTTAAGTTCAAAATGGCTATATAAAAATTAAATGACTGAAACTATAATGAGATTAATGGAATCTCCTCAAGAAATTGAAGCAATGATGAAACTCTGGAGTGCTCAACACAGGAAACACATTGACCTGTGTAGCAGGTACAGAGGAAGGCCACAGAAATGATCAGAGGGATGGAACACCTCTCCTGTGAGGAAAGGCTGAGAGAACTGGGGTTGTTTACCCTGGAGAAAAGAAGGCTCCAGCAAGACCTTATAGAACCTTCCAGTACCTAGAGGGGCCTTGTAACAAAGACAGGGATTACATTTTTTGTAGAGCCTGTCATGGTAGCACAAGGGCTAATGATTTTAAACTAAAAGAGGGTAGATTCAGATTATGTATAAAAGAAGAGAATTTCGTTCAATGAGGGTGATAAAACACTAGAACAGGTTGCCCAGAGAGGTGGTGGGTGCCCCATCCCTGGAAACATTCAAGGTCAGATTGGACGAGTTCAGAGTAACCTGATCTAGTTGAAGATGTCCCTGCTCATGGCAGGAGGCTTGGACTAGATGACCTTTAAAGGTCCCTTCCAGCCCAAACTAGTCTGTGACTGTGATTCACCAGGAACGACTGATTTCAGAAACTTAACCGAGTGCTTTCTAAGTACATCAAGACACATTCTCTGTAAAGGAAATCCAAAGGAAGGTCTCCAATCCACTAGGGCACTGCTCAGCAAACTTTTAGAACCAGCGCAAACGTCACTATCATATCAGTGCACTCGGTGAAACAACTGCTACAGAACTCAGACAGAACACAGGGGCAAGTGACTCCTGTTCTGGGAAGGGACAGTGAGACAATATTGCTTTTTAAACTTTAAATAACAGAGCTGCTTAACTACAGTTGTCAGCTGTGCTACAGAGAAGGAAACCGTGCCAGTGCCACAATCACCCAGACTGTTTACACACAGAATAGTAACTTCTGAAGAAGAAAAGCCTTCTCAGTCTGATTGAATTCAAGGTAAGACCTAATTCATTGTTGTTAGCTGCGGTGTAAGATATATAAATATAGAGCAGACTGCCCGTTCATCATTCTACAAGGAAGTTTACCTCTGGGACTGTCAGGGCTGTGTAAGCCCACGTTGCTCAGGCTGCCTACTTAGGCTGTGCAAACACGACTAATTAGGTTTCTGGCACAGTTCTCCACCTTTTGAGAAGACTCACCAGTTGACAACATCCTGAACACTCCCAGGATGGAGCCAGAGCGATGGGCTGCTCATCACAGCTGCTGGGACCACAGGCACCAGCACTGCCCCCACTCGTGTCACTGTGGTGAATGAAATGTTGTTGTTTGCTGGAGACTGACACTGCGGTCACTTGCTACAGCAGTGGAAGCACGATGAAATGTGTTTCTTTAAAATTACCCTTGTAATTGGTGATGCCAAGGAGTAAAATGAGCAAATCAAAAGTCGCAAGTACACAGCAAGTGATCTTTTGTCAATCTCCTTGATGCTACGAGAAAATTAAAGAAAGGAAAAAAAAAAAAAGGAGGCAAGGAGAAAACATAGAGGATGGACACAGAAGATGCAGGTCCACATCAGTGGTCAGGATGACCAAGTAAACTATTTTTAACTGTATCTTTTCAAAATTGAAATATCTGATCTTTCCATATCACTGCCTTTGACCAGCAGGACTAAGAGTTTACAAAGACAGCAAGTTTGCAGTGTCTGTGTTAGCAAACAGTGCAGAACAGCCCAACATCCACAGAGTACAACAGGAACATGCAGTATCCATACTACTTGTCTGGAAGGGATTTAGACTGGCTCTTTTATGGCCCTACAGGCTGAACATCCCACTCAAAAGGTGAACTCCTACAGCGCATCTTCCCATTTGGTCTAATGCAACAAGGAACCCAATTCAGAGCCTCCACGGCTTGTGTGGTGCACACAGAGCAGTAAGAAGGGTCAGTCAGGACGTGCTCCAGGTACACACTTGATCTGAACCAACACATTAACGCAGATTAACACCAAGCAGCACCTGCAGTGTGATTAGATCAGACTGACAAATCTCACCAGCTAAAAGCACCCCCACGGGTGGTTGTCCAAGGAAACACTGCACTGAACGGTCTTACAAGGAGCTTTCAGCTTTTCCCGTTTCTAATCCTGCTTTGTCACAAAAATATGCAATTCAGCAGTACAGGCAAGAAAATCCTGTGGACTTCTCAGTTTGTAACCCTAATATCTACTGCTACACTTTGATTCTCTACCAGTTATTTCATATAGTAGATAGCCAGCAATTCTTTATCCAAAATGTTACCATCCTAACTTACTTTGTTTGCCCCTTCCATAGTGCTTTTTACATTTTGTTGAACAGTCTGAATGAATTTTCCCTAATAACACTCTTTCATAATGATTAAATAAGCGTTAATGGAAAAGCTTTCCTTAAGGATGCATCACTCTGAGCCTTGTGAGATGAGATGGCTCCTGCAGGTAGACTGGAAAGCTTCTTATCAAATCAACTTTCAGACCAATTAGGAGGTATCAGACAGTGAATTACAGGAGCTGTCCCTGCTGCCTAGGCTACCAAACTATTTTGCAACATTATGCAGCTGCTTTCTGGTCTGTTTTACTGCACATTGCCAGTTTTTTTCCTGGGAAATATCTGGAAGTCAAAGGCAGGCTCCACTGAACTGCCTCATCCTCCTTCACAGTAGCCATGAGAGTAGTTGAATACAGAAGGAAAATGGGAACCAAGAGCTTCATCATGTCAACTGACAGGGCATGCCCTGGATTGCCTTTCCCACAGTGCATCCCAGAGAGGGTGATATCCTGTGACGAGGCTCAGAGTCCTCCCACAGACGTATCCATTCTGGTTCTTCATGCACAGCTATTTCATCCATGCCCACACCCTGTTTTGGTCTGGGATTTTTAATTCTCCAAATGGGCATCTAGCACAGGACTCTCCCAGACTAGATACCTTCTCCAAAAATCCAGTGCCTCATTTGGGAAACTATCTTTTCACAGGAAGAGTATTGAGACACTGTAAATTACTACCAGAGAGCAAAAAGAAACAAGTATTGACTGAAGAGAATGCATCTGGTCTATAGCTTTCTTAATATGTGTCCTAGTTTTGTTTTTAAAATCAATTTTGCCTCCTGCATCAGTCTACTTTAAAACAGATAGAACAGCTTCAGATAGCAGCTCCCAAAACACCTGGTCTGGTTTTTGGTGGTTTGGTTTGGTTTTCATTTTTAAAGCAACTTGAAACTGGCTTACAGATGCAGTGAGAGCTACTGTAATTGTACACAGTATTAGATGGCCACCCAAATAAAAAGCAAGGTTTGAGAAGAGTAGAGAGCACAGAGATATCTCAATAATGCAAGAATAGGTATGCAAATATTTTTAAAACCTAACATAACAATAGGAATACTTTCTCTTACAGTATGTTTTGGTTCTAAACTTACAGGAACATGACAGACTGCTCGTGATCAGCAAAACACTATAGCAAACTTCAAGTAACATTCACCATATTTAAGAGAAGGTTTCACCTTTCAGGAAAAAAAAATAAATAAAAAGACTCAATTAACCTCTCTTTGATTGTAAAATCTGTACGCCAGAGATTTAAAAGAAACATTTTCTTAAGTGTGACTGGTGTAACAGTAGCATAAAATCTGACAATTTACTTGAAAACAAAAGAAGGAAAGAGGTTCCCATGGCAAAAGCAGGGACAGGAAGGCACTTCTGAAAACATACGGAGAAAGTCTTTAAATAAAGTCTCTGAACAGATTCCAAGACTTTATTTGAAGAAAACTTCTGTCATCGGTGTCTCAATTAAGAAGATAAGCAAGTTTGATGATGTCACTTCATAGTTTTCTAATGCTTGAGGAGCCCTTCAAAGAAAAAAGTGACAACTAAGCAAAGAAAAGAACCTGTTATGATGCAAGTTCCAGCTCTCTGAGGACCTGTAACGCTTCTGATCTAAACATTCTTTAGTACAAGGCACATTACACACAGTATGTGGATATGCATTTTCCTATATGCTTTTTTACACTGGGAAATTTTCTTTTAAAATATTTCTTTTTATCTATGCCATTCACAAGATATTTCAAGGACTTCTGCTGAAGTTTCACCTATAAAACAGAATCCACTCCTTAATAAATCCTCCTGTTTCTCAAAGGTCTTCATTATCATCAAGTCTACTGAGATTAAATCTGACATCTTCAGAATAAACCACAGAACTTCTCTTTAGACTTGAAAGAAATTAGTAGATTTTCATTACATAAAATTAAAATCAGTCAGTTCTTTAGTTTTGTTCTTTCCTTTTATCAAACCTCCAACAAAGGACGCTAAAAATGAATCAGCAAAAGAAGTAGTATCTTCAGATAAAAGAGGACAACAGCGACCGGCAAGGTCATGAAGGCCTCAGCACTGCTATTCCACTATCAGGTTTTTTTACTCTTTTATTAGACCCTACTAATTACATCTGGATAAAAAGATGGACAGAACCGTTGCCAAAGAGGCTCAGAGTTTGCAAACGGACAGCTTGCATTAACCTAAAGAAATGAAGGGAACACAGATGGCCAAGTGGCAGCTCCGCGATGTTTGTCTGCATCCTGGCGCTGGCGCAGCACCTCTTGGTTTGCTCTGCAATCACCTGCTCTGCTCACGGCCGCTTCGAGCGCACCGGAACGTCACAAGAGCTTTCTGCCCTTCTACAGCCGGGCACTGCCTGACGCCTTCCTCACCTCAAGGCAGTAAGCACGGAGTCTCAAAACCGGTGCCTTTCCGAAGGAACGCACGTCAAATGCGGAGTAATTTGATAATATAACCAGCCCGGTCTCCAAGGAGCCCCTCGTTTTAAAAATCACGCACTTCGCTCTCCAGTGGGCAGGAGCAGAGATCTCTGCAGCAGTCGTGCAGCTTAGCAGGAGCTCCCAACCAGCGTAAGGTGACACAAAGCCACAGTTTCATCCCCTGGCTGCAAGGTGAGTGATTTACAGAGAAGCCTGAAGCAGGGGTGAAGCAGGAGTGGCACACAGCAGCTGAAGGAATGCGACCAAAGAGGGGTAGGTACTTGGTCACTAGGAATTTTTGTGCCTGTAGATTTTCCCAGCCTTTGTGTGAAGACGGGAGAAAAGTTGCCACGGCGTGAAACGGGAGCGCTTTGGTGAAGATTTGGTGTAAAAAGAAGTCAATAGAAAAGTGGTTCCCTACCTCCTCGCTGCCACTTGCTGCTGTCTGCAGGTAGCAAAGAGTGACACGCACAATTTAACATGGCATAGCAGTGCTTTAAAAGCACAACATAACTTTAAAAGCATAGCACTGCTTCTCTGTTCAGACTGCTCTGACGGAAAAACATCAGTGGGCTGCGCAAACTTGCCATGAAAATATTCCCATGGCAACCACAAAAAACCAAGGGTATATTAAAAGCTGTTACCCCAACTCTTTCACTCCAACTCAGCCAACAGAGGGAATGCAGCACTACTGCTGTACAAAACCACACCACTGGAAAGGGTTTTGTTTACAAGGCATGAACAGATAATTACCACTGGCTAATTTCTGTAATTGAGTTTCACTGTGAACCATGTATAAGTTAAAAATTATCGATAAGAGCGTCCAGAATCAACTGTATTTTATAGAAAAGCAATGGTTAATTTTTGCTACTTGTATAAACATACTTGAAACATGCAATAATTATTCAGCAGTTTGTTATCGGGGAATCATTCTGAGGAAATAATGCCAATGATTTTATCACTGCATTTTGTATGCCATTCAAATTGCATGCTGCACACCTTATAATATTATGGTTAAACAGATATTTAGAATCAGAAATTAATACATAGTAGAAATTAAAAGCCATGTGGAAAACGGATTAACAAAATTACATTTTGTAACACATCCCGAGTAATTTGCTTGTGGTTTGGCCAGAGATACTACTTCAATCAGTGGATGTATTATGCACTGAGATTACCATACAGGACAGGAGCTACCACACTGCACACCTCCCAGTGCTAAGAGGCAAAAAAGCAACCGGCATGTCAAAGGCACAGATGGAAAAAAAAATAACCCACTGCACATACATAATTCATTTGGCACGTGCATTTTGGAACCAAACACACAGGAGGGAGATTCACTGTGGGCAGGCACAGAGATTTCACAGCCCGGATTAGGTTAAAACCAGCAGATTGCCAGCCCAGTGCGAGAAGGCTCCAGGGCCCCCAGTGCTGTCTCCATCCATTTCTGCCAGGCTGCTCAGGCTCTCAGATCCACACCTGTGCTGAAAGGGGAACTAGAAACTTCCTAAACCGTCCTGCTGATTTCAGGCATTTTTCTTTTATGCTTCGACCTACGCTAAACAAAAGGCAGCCCAAGATTTAAATGAATCACATGTGACCGAGGGCCTCTGCATAACACCCCCAGACTGGGTGTAGAGGAACACACAGACACGCCTGTCCAAAGCACCCAGGGACTCGTGGAAGAATTACACGGGTTCAGGGGGTGCTGGGACTTGGACGGTGGAAGAACCAGAAAAATATGAAATGTAAATGAATGAAATAAAATGGAATTAAAATAGTAAAATAAGATGAAATAGAATAAAATGTTTAAATACTAAACATTAAATTAATAAATAATAAAATAATTTAAATACTACTAATAAAATACCAATAAAATAATAGAATAAAAAGAATAATAATAGAATAACAATAATAGCATAGAAAAATTAAAATAAACAATAAACAGTAATATGTTATAAAATTAAGATAAAAAACCTAAGATAATAATACCATTAACATTAACAATAGCTTAATAATAATTAAATTCTGCCTGCACCATACGGCATTCCGCCCGAATTATGTGCTGATCCGGCTTTACGGAGCCGGAGGGGATGCGCTCGGCGCCCGGAGCATCCCCGCTCCGCCCCGCAGCATCTCCCCCGCCGCGATGCTCCGCGCCCTCTCCGCCGCTGCCCGCGGACCCCCCGGACCCACCGGAGATGCCGCCCCCGACCACGACCACGTCGTGTCTCTCGGCCATGGCTCTGTCCCCCTCCCGGCCGCTCGCTGCGTCCCGCGGCGGCTCCGGCGGGGCTGTGGCGGTCCCCGGGCGCACCCGCCGCTCCCCTCCCGTCCCCGCCTGTGCCCGCCCCGCCGCGGGCACCGCCTCCCGCAGCGGGGCCGGGCAGCGGGAGCCGTCCCGCGGTGCGGGGATGGACAGCGCTCCCCGGTGCGGGGTCGGTGTTTTCTCTCCGGCTTCCCGGGAGGGTTTGCGCAGGGAACGCGCCTCTGGTCGAGGAGCGCTCTAACAAAGGCTTTGGAAGGGGTGGGATCCACTTCTTCGTCCTCTGCAGCCCCCCTGGCTGCGGGTCGTGGTCGGTGGCAAGTGGAATACGAGCCGGCAGTGCCCGGGCAGCCGGGAGGACCAACCGTGTCCTGGGGGGCATCAGGCACAGCATCGTCAGCTGGTCCACGGAGGGGATTGTCCCGCCCTGCTCTGCACTGGGACAGCCTCACCTGGAATATTGGGGCAGTTTTGGGCACCACGATAAAAGAAAGGTATTATGCTGTTAGAGTGTCCAAAGGAGGGCAAGGAAGATGCTGAAGGGCCTTGAAGGGAAGCGTGTGAGGAGTGGCTGAGGGCACTTGGTCTGTTCAGCCTGGAGAAGAAGAGACAGAACAGACCTCATTGCAATTACAACTTCCTTGTGAGGGGAAGAGGAGGAGCAGGCACTGAACTGTTCTCTGTGGTGACCAGTGATAGGACCCATTGGAATGGCCTGAAGTTGGGTTAGGGGTGGTTTAGGCTGGATGTTAGAAAAAGGGTCTTCATCCAAAGGATGGTTGGGCACTGAACAGGCTCCCCAGGGCAGTGGTCACAGCACCAAGCCTGCCAGAGCTCAAGAAGCATTTGGACAATGATCTCAAGCACATGGTGTGACTCTTGGGGATGGTCTTGTGCAGGGGTCCCTAGCACCTCAGCATATTCTGTGGTTCTGTGTAGGTGTGGACTCTGGAGGACCAGCTGGTGCTTTCCTTGTGAGAGCCCTTCCAAATGAGCAGCACCTGGTGCCAGCTGCTGTTTGTCCTGTGTGATGGTGGCGTGTGTCAATGCTCCTCCCCATTGGCCTCCAAACAGAGTCACTTGCTGAGACCCCCCAAGAGACTCACCCGCAGGGAAAAGGACTGGCTCATTCAAACAAGTGTCATCACATTCACCTGGAGCCTTTAGGCTGGTGCCCTACACACCCGGCAGGTTTCTAGTTTACCATGAGGGTCGCCCCAGGAGAACTGGCTTTGGGTATGATCAAATCATGCAAATATGTTTTGTCTGGTGTATTTGTACAGGTCACATCCAGCAGTCATGTCAGTCATACCTGACCTTCCTTAGCAGGTTCAAGGCAGAAGGTGCCTGGCTCCAAGATTCCTCTAAGCCAAAGATGTTTGTTCAGTCTCTGTCATTCTCCATTTCCTGGAGCCTTTCATTGGAAGAATAAGGCCATAAGAGTTCTGACAGGCTTCCTTGTCCCTCTTCCATAATACTTCAAGTGACAGTTTATGATGTTCAGAGACGGACACCTGGGATGGAAATCACAAATGTTGACTACAGTGGGTACAATCCTTCCTGTTTAGATAAATGGGATTAAATAAAATTAAAGGATCAAGAATCAGAATAAAAATGTGTCTAAATCAACTATATGCAAAGCTAGTATCATTCACAGACTCATCCTCTCTTTCAGTGTTGGGAACAGTTCCTGCTCTATGGCATTCCCTGTGTCCTGCCCAGACATTTTGTGGCACTGCCTGAGCATCTGTATTGGACATGGTTAGTTTACTAGGAGCCTTCTGTCCTGGATCTCATGCACAGTGGATCACACTTTTGTTCATGGGCACCAAGATTAACGTCCAGGGCTAAACCTGTATCTTCTCGTGACACCCCAGGATGAAATACCCTTCATCTTACAAGTACACTGTCCAACAAGCAGTCTCTGCTCCCTTGTATTTTGCACAGAATTACGGAATGCTTTAGGTTGGAAGGGGCCTTTGAAGGTCATGTAGTTCAACCCTATTGCAATGAGCAGGGACATCTTTTACTTAAAACCCCAGCCAGCTCGGCCTTGAACACTTCCAGAGATGGGACATCCACAGATTCTCTGGGCAACCTGTTCCAGTGCCTCACCACCCTCATCATGCAAAATGTCTTCCATAACAAATTAGTTTCCATATGCTTCCACACCACTTTCAGTTTTTCTGAGAGATACTTGCCCTGCCTGAATCAACAGCACACAACTGATTGTTTACAGGGGGAATTCCTCATCTTTGAGGGAAGTGGTTAATGGATTGTAAGAGGTCTCACCAAACAGCCTGAAAAAAGCCACTGCTGGGAGACTGATAAGGCTGATAAGATGGAAGACACCATATTTTAGTTTCTGCTCAGAAAGAAGTATCTTACTCCGATTAAAAGAATCTATCTGATTCAAGGATGGCTAGATCAAACTCCAAGACCACTTCATCCTCAGAGACACACAATTATCAAATGCCTGTCGGAAATAATAGTCATAGAGATACTTCAAACCCCATATGAAACACTGAGAGGTGGAGAAGGCTATTTCAAAAGCAGAAGTGGGTAATTTTATGGCTATTGGCAAAGATAGCTGTGGTTACATCTATGTACTTAATGCCAAGTGCCACAGACTCTCAATGTCCATAGTAATGTAGCACTTATTCCTGGGATTCTTCTGGTCCCTATCTTCCTCTTGTGGCTCTAATATTAATTTTTTTATGTGTATGTTTGAAATAGAAGGGTGTATTCCCTGCAGCTGAGGGTATGTGGTGCATGCCCGCGAGTCACATGAGGGTCCATGGGAGTGTTGGAGGGCACAAAGCCCTCAAAGGGCTGCTGTTGAGATACAAAAGAGCAAACCTCTGTGTAACTGAGCCTGATTTTCCATCATCATGAACACATCATAAAATCCTTCCAAAGAAGAAATCTAGCTCTCTGTCTAGTGCAGGCCAAACCTCTCCCAAAGCCAGGTTGGTAGTTTTTCCCTTCTCTCTCCTGCAATAAATCTGGTTTAAAGGTTCATTTTTTTCCTCTCAGTAGCTTCTGCTTCCAAAATGTTTACACCATGATGCATTTAAACCGGTTACCTGTTCCCCTCTCTGTTTTTCTGTTTGCACTGTTCTGAGGTTTGTCAAGCACTTTAGTGTCCTCACATAATGGGATACACATTCGCTGATCCTGATAAGTGTTTTATACGTTAGTCTCTGTCCAAAAGTTTCTATCTTCAACAAGTACAAGCAGAATGGTGCACATAATCCTTATACAGCCTCTTTGATGGCATAAAGTGCTTTTTCTTTTTGTCTGGCACCCTCACATCTAATCGTATTAGGATTCAGTTTCTGGTTTTTTATGGTCCCATTACTTCTCTCATCCCATGTGGTTCTAACTAATTAAATAGATAAAGTGTCTTCTGCCTGGATTTTGGTGCATTATCCTTTGAATGCACCATGTTAAAAGCAAAGCAAACTTTCTGTGAAAATACAGCAACTGAGTGTCTCCCCATTTTCTTACCTCAGAATAGGACTTGTCTGAGACAAAATACATTGTTTCCATAGATTTTCTTAGGCACTTTGAGACTGTGACAATGAAATAGCATAAATAGCTATACTGTCTGGTAGAAAATGTACTGGAAGCACTGGACTCAATTTTGAGGAATTAGTGGCAAGTTGATGGAGTAGGGGTCAAAGCCAAAGATCTCCACGTTTACAAAGACTAAGTGGTAGGATTTAGGAACCTAATTCATGACTGTCAGGTCAGTGACTGGTAAAAACACAGTGAGGTGTGTCATCTACTGAGAATAGCAGTGCATTTAATAAACCAGCTTTTCATGGTTATGTGTTGCAGTTGCTCTTCATCATATTCAGTGGGAAAGTCTCTTCCTCAGGACAAGCCAGTTCCCCCTGATGAAATTTCCTGCAAGCAGATAATGTTTGTGGACATCACCTTTAATCAAAGCATCAGAAGGGATCCCTCTGTTACCTACAAACGGTATTAACACCTGCATCACTAGGGTGCTTCAGCGACAGCAATATCACCAAAACCTGAATTTTTTTCTAAATTCCTGGCTCTGGATGCAAACTCCTGCTGCACCAGGTCCGTGTCAGTGAGCTTTGGATGTTCATCCTGCTCCCAACCCTTTTCCAGCATGGCCACTGTCCCCCACTGCACAGGGAGGAATCCAGGGAGCACAGGCAAGGTGGACAGCATGGCACACCACAGAGGATCACAGACCTCCAGAACTGGGGTCAAAGCTGGACGGGACAAGTCTGATGGTCAGAGGTTGAGGTTGAGGAGCCCAGGTAAGTCTAGACACAACCCTAAAGCATTGCTGTCACATACGGAGAAACTGAGGAGACAGATGACGAAGAGATTGGTTGTGAAAAAGAAGATTGGATCTTCCATCATCCACGAGCACACTCGGAGATTTGGTCCTTTCAGGCACCTCATGAATCTGGTGCTTGTACTTCTTCACTGGTTTGTGGTGGAGAATCCCTTGAAGGTGGGGTGAGCAAGGCTTGCTATGTCCCTAATCTGCCACCGACTCATGCTGTTCTTCTGGTTAGTACCTTTGGGTTTGTTAATACTGCTCTTACAGGAGGCATGCAGGGTTAAATGCATTTTTAAACAGAAGTTTTACACAGTTTCAAATTTCTTTATTGCAATCAGTGCAGAAATGGTGAAAGCACATGTCAGTGCTTTTGAAATACTGTACAATTAAATGAGCATAAGCAGCATGCCAGGCTTTCCACTAAAGGAAAACTGCTGCAAGGTGTCTCAGGAGACTGTCTAGTCTGTCCCTTCACCCTACCATGGCATCAGCCATGGCTGAATTGTATCTTAATTAGAAGTGAATGTTAACTGGAGAGGCTAAAAGTTAACAGCCAAGATTTTTCATCCAACATACACAGCCTGACATTAATCTAGAGCTAATAAGCCAAAATTGAATATTTTACCAATCGGATTGCATTCAAAGTAGGACTGATCATTAAATGTAAAACCTACAGGAGTAAGCCTATTAGTAAAAGGGATGAATGAATGCAAATATTCACATTCTGAGCACACAGAGCCACAGCTCAAGAGCAGAACAAGGGTCTGAGTGCCATGTCACAGCCAGGCCAGCAGCTGCCTGGGGCTGGCAGCCAGGATTGTGGGAGCCCCCCAAGGGAGGGTGGCAGCCTGAGCCTGTCCCACCTCCAGGCTGGAGGAGCACCCAAAATCAGGTTTCTACTGATGCCATAATCATTAAATACAAATGCACAAATTTCTAGAACCGAGCATTGTAACAACAAATTATTTTGGCTTTCTTCTTATTAGATGTCTATTTAGACTTAAGGGTCTTTCTGGTCAAATGAGTATAGAGGCAGCCTCCCATTCGGTGAAGGGAGGCCACGTAGGCTCTAACACCACAAAGAGTCAGTCACAGGGCCTCTCAGATCTCACAGAGAACCTATTCATCAAGACTGCTTGTGCAATGAAACCCCAAGAAGGCGTGGAAGAAAATTGATGTGAAGTCTCAAGCCTTTCCAGCTAGTCCTACTTCATAGTCTCCAGTTTCCTTTTTCTCTATCTGTCCTAATGAACCCAGTTTTACAGATCTGTGACAAATGCAGGCACCATTCTGGTGCAAGGTTTAATAACTATTATGGTAATCATGCAAATATATGCATACTTATTAATATAACCAACAAAAGAAAAAGCAGGGAAAAACCCTTAAACTAGCATAAATTATTTTCCCAATGTCAAACTGATCCTTGCACGATGCTAATCTTTTCCTGACAGTTAGCTACAGCTCAGGCTGATTCAATTTCCTATTGCTTCTCTTTTTTTGAAAAATTTTTCTTCAAAAGAAATCCACCCTCAGGTTTGTGGTGGTGTTCACTATTGTTACATTAGCATGTCATTGATGTAATATATTTAAATATGTTGTAAATATAATGTAATGTACATAAATACATAACATATTGTTACATGCCTGTCTGCAAAGGTGCCTGGTACTGCCATGGCATCTGTGATGTGGACTTGTGCCAATTTCTAAAGACACCTGGCATTCATTCACAGGCAATTCCAGTTCCTGCCATGCACAAGACCTGGTGTACTGGTCCACAGGTCATACAGGCAAGGATAATGACAGAATGGAAAGCATCCTTTAATGTAGATGTAAAGGAGTTAGAAAAACTTCAGTATCTCAGAAGGTAACAAAAGTGGAAAATAAAAATAAAAAGTCTCAACAGCAGCAGCTAAATTGAACTCCTTGTGAGCAGCGTGGCAAAGTGGAGCACTGGTTCCCACATTGTCCATGCAGGAGAACTAGTCTGAATGAGGGCTCTTCTCTTCACCTGCAGCCCAAATGCCACGAAAGAGACCACCAGACAGGGCATGACATGGCATGACAGAGAGCAGTCCAGACTGCTGTGTTCCTGCTTCAGACAGAGACAGAGTTAAGTGAAGGACAGACTTAGTCAAAAGGGTATTGCTCCAAAATAATCAATGTTTCGTAAGCAATGACCAGACTATGTGTTCTGAACTTAAAACCAGCAGTCTTTGCTATGTAATGCCTGTCTTTTTCCTGACCCTTGTTTAGAATCTGCGCTCAAGTATTTGTGTCGTTTCTTTTCTTGAACTAGATGAGCAAAGGCTAAAGATGCAAAGCAAATTATATCAGTGAAATTCCTTCTTCTTCTCAAAACAGTCAGTGTCCTGTGTAATATGCAGTGGCTTACCTCAGAACACATAAGCAAATAAAACACTTTCATCATTTTAACCAGAGAGTCTGCCTTGTCCTTCACCAATAACCTAATCTGAAGAGTTCATGAAGAGAGAAGTTATGCCTCTCACTTATGTTAAATGTTTTCTTGTGAATAATGGATGGCTGCCTTTTATTTTCTCTTGATGATGATGGTCCTGCTGCTTTGCATCTGTCGAAGTCACATTTTCATGCACACTTCCATAGTCCAGGATGGCGCTGTGTAAATCTAAGCGGCTTTGGTGAAGAGCCCTGAAAATAGTTAATAGATTGGGAAAGATGCTTGCTAGTGAAAAATCTAAATTTAAAGACGAAAAGGTTAAGAGGTTATTGTTTATATAGGTGGGATTCATTTAATCTTATGCTGATCATCTGCAATGGCCCACAGGCTCCATTCTTTGCATCATGGAAGAGACAGGTAGTTTTAGAGACTGATTAATGCTATACTAGGATGGTTCATCAGGGCGGTGGGACAAGTTTTCTCCTGAAATGCCTGGCTCGCTCCAAGGACACTTAACTAATTGACTTAGACTAGATGAACTTTCTGATGTTTAGCACTAGTGAACTAAACCCCACTGCAGGTACGTGCTTAGGGAGCAAAGAGCTACTCACATGGTTTGTCGGCGAGGGTGACTGAAGTGCTAACTAATATTTCTAACCTCGAAGGAAAGCAAAAAATAAACACAAAACTTCCCTGGAAACTTACCAGTCGATTTATCTATTACAGACCAGAGGATGTTGTCTTTGCTCCCGAGAAGCAACAGGAGTTCAAGATGCCTCAGTTCCTTTTCTTGCTCTTCCATGACAGCTGGGACTGACTCTGCCAAGGTCTGTGTTGTCCTGCTCATCCTCTGTGCCTTTCCCCAGAGCCCCTCGGTGCCCTGAAACAGAGCTGAGCTGGCAGGGCTTGTTATTGGGGCCCTGCTTGTTATTGATGTCAGAGCAGATCTGAAGCCCCCCCGCACACAAAGGGCATTAGCTGTATGCTGGACCAGAACCAAGGGTTTATCTCCTAATTGCCCTTTGCACTCTGTGTTTTCTAAACATTCCAAATCCCAGCATTGCCAAGTGCTGAGTTTAATCCAAATTTTCGTGTGCTAAATCTTCTGAGGTCAGGACTTGATCCTGTGCCCTGAGGCTTGGGTTATATTTTCTTTAATTTTTGTTATTTTTCCTTTCTATGCTATATACACTTTGTATTCTTTTCAGGCCTATACTTTCTCCAAAATCCTTTATTACCCTATGAATACCCAAGTCCATCTCCTCATTAACTTTTCTTGTATGTTTCCTTTGAACTCATTTCCATAAAAGACAAACTACTTACTAGCTGTACCATAGTTTAAAATCCATAGAATCTGGATCTGACAATAAGCAGGCCTTTTCATATTCATGCTGATTTTTGCCTCTTTTAGGTCTATCTTTGCTTATTGTCTTCCACTTTAGAGGTGGTTCCTTTTGAAGTGCTTGATTATTTTAATAAGCTTAACTTGCAAAGGTGTTTTATATTAGCACTTCTCTACAGGGCAACTAGAACCAGACATAAGTCTCTGCTTTCTTCAAAATGGGGCTGCTGTATTCACTTCCTATGGAAGCCAACTTTCTAGTTTCAATGAAATAGTATTTTGAGTTTAGCTATGTCAGAATTTTAGCTGCTGTCACATACAGACACTGAACAATAGTTTTCAGATAAAATCTTCTCTCACATTTCTCACAATAAGTGTTTTGGTATCACGAAGTGGCCAGCATGTAGTCAGTGTAACTACAGCTTGTACTTTACAAATCCTAGATTTTGGAGGAGATCAGTACCAGACAGGATATTTTAAGTGCTGTTACTTTACAGAGATGAGCAAGAAGCCAGACAGCACCAGAGGACCTTGTTTCTGTCCCATTCCTCAGGTCAAGGAGATCTGGTTTCTTGTTGCTGGTGACTGCATTGAATGGAATTGTCAGCGCCGAGGGCAACTTTGACTGTTTTATCTAAAAGGCCTCGCCTGGTCCTGGCTCCATCTTCATGAACTGGATGCTTGAATCAGAATATCCTCTAGAATCTAGAGTATCAACCATCTAAGTTGCATTGTGAAAACAGAAGCTTGTCACGCCCAAATTCCTGACCCTACTGTCTGCATGCTTGGGAGAAGGACTGCAGTGATGTTTCATCTTCTGGCGATTATCAGTTCATAGCAGACGGCAGAAAGAAAATCAAGGTGAGCCTTCTGCATTACCTCTGTTGGGATTAAGATCTTGGTCCTGAGCCATTGTGTGCATTTGACTGATTGACTCCTTTCTGTATGCAGTGGCCACTGCTTTCTCTCATTCCTCTCTGGGGAATGGTTGATATCTGATGGTGATGTGTCAGACATTTGTAACTCATTGTGTGCAGGCGCTTTAGGGTAGAGTACTCTGCAAAGCTGCTTCCATCCACCTTCCTTGTTCAGACAGCCTTTTATTTTAAAACATAGAATCATAGAATATCATGAGCTGGATCATCAAAGTCCAACTCCTGGCCCTGCACAGGACAGCCCCAAGAATCCCACCACGTGCCTGAGAGCATTGTCCACAGTATTAAAATGCAAATGATGCCCTGGTATCAGACCATGTGCTGATTTGAGTCCATATTCCTTTTGAAGTCTTGCCTGTTTCCCTAACATCTTTTTTGTCTGTCTTAGGCTGGTTTATAGTCATCTGCAACTTCTGCCACTTTTTTTTTTCACTTGGATGATCACTGATATATTTTGTGATCTTTTTTCTAGTGACTGTTGAGAGCTGGTGGAGAGATTCATGGTGGTGTCAGGGACTGTTTCCTGAAAGCTTGTATTATTATTTCTACTCTAAAACAACTGGGTTTGAAAAAACTGGTTTGCTTTTCATGCATGATTTTAAAGGAAAAGAATATTAACATAGGCAAGCAGTTATTAGACAGTTATTAGGCTTAGACAGTGTCTAAGTCACACAGGTTTCTGGTACTGGTACCTGTCCAAAGATACCTGGACAAAGGTAGAAGAAATATCTCATCTGGTACTTCTTCTGGCAACAACAAGTGACTTTTAAGTTATTTCAGTTGAAGCAATTGATGATACTGAAGCAATTCCGTCAGTCAGGTCTTATGAATTCACAGTCATAAATGCCTTAGCACTGATGTAAGATTTTAATAAACTGAGTATATTTTCATAGTTTCATACTTGGAGAATATGTATGGACAACATCAGACAGAACTGGCCTTTTGAATATTGATTAGTGATTTCAAGTACCCTGCGTTCATTAGGAAAGGCAGCATTTCATCTGGGACTGACGGACCAATGAAAATAGTAGAGATAAGCAAAGTAAGCACACTATGATTAATTAGCAAATATATGTGGTATTTTGTATTTCTGAAAAAAATCCTGACATTTTCATAGGAGGCTCTGGGATTGTACATTATATAGCCACGAGGCTTGCTTAATGAAGGAATGTATTCTGAAATGAGATTCTTTGATGCACCTGTATTTTTTAAGTTGACGCTCAGTAGCCATATTCACATAACCACTGGCTTTTACTGCATTATAAAATATCATTCTCTTTGGAAACAGGTATAGTTTTCCCTCCAAAGGAGGTGTTGCATCACATGGATTAGCCCTCCATTGCACAGCCGCTGGAGACTGGGCTCTGTAGGCTTGGAGCCATGGTGAGGGATCTTGCAGATGGTAGGCAGTGGCCACTAAATTAAATACCTGGGAGTCAAACTCTTTAATGCATCTGTTCTGCCCTTGAGCTGTCTCCTGGGAAAAGCCAGCACCATTTTTGCATCCCTGAGAGATCACTATGCATAGAACTGTCTTCTAGGTTCAGTGTTACTGCAAACTGTGTTGCAGAGCTGGGCTGGCTCTTGGTGCCTTGTATTTACTCAGGCTGATCAAAAGGTCAGAGATAAACTCGTGGATTTCACGTGGGCTCCATGTTGATGGAGGGCCAGAGAAGCCTCCTGGAGCCAGGATGGCAGCTGCATTCACGCTGTTCCAGGTGGTGCAGATACTGAAACACTGCTAATCCATGTGAGGGAACAGTGAAACTGTGGCATGAGGAGGGGTAAAGGACCCCAGCAAAATAAGCAGTGCTGTTCACTTAAGCCACTCAAAATGGGGAGATGCCAGTCATGCCTTAAACCACAGCAGACGCTTTCCAGGCATCTCTTCTCTATCTAAAAGTTTGATTTCTCTCTCCCAAGTTCACACCTGGAATTTTACGTCTCTCATTTCCCTTTGTGCAATTCTTTGTAAGCAGTGACCACGCCTTCAAAATGCGTTATGAAACCTTGCTGTTTGGTTCTCATCTAGCTGTGATATGGCACTGTTGCCGTACCTCCTTCCACGGGGAGTTGCCGTGACTGAGGAAGAAGTTGCAGATGTACAAGACTTGGGCAGTGAACAGTAACAGGGTGATGTGGGTAAAGCTTAGACGGAGGACTTTACGGTGAGAGGAGCACAAGTATTGGCACAGGTACTTTAGAGAAGGGCACCTAGTGACATTTGATTGATCCAGTCATGGAATATTGTCTTATGTGCTTAATGTTGGTTGATTTCTTCATTATGAGTAGCGGTAATTTGTTTTCACTTGCCTCTGAAAAGTATTTATGAAAAAAACCTATGCAAGGTGTCCTGAGCTCCAGCTGAGTGTTGACCAACGACTGCAGAAACAGGTATGGCACCGGTGAACAGGACATGCTCTAATGAAGATAAGCACAGGGAGACAGACCTTTAAGGTCCCTTTCAACATAGACCATTTTGTGATTCCACAGACCCAGGGAGCAGTTCCTCTGTGGATAATATTGCAGGTAAACAGTCTCAAGTGTCCAGGGCACTCACTGTTGCATCTGGGGACCTTCTTGAACTTGGGGAAGTTGGAACCTGTCCCTGAGGTTTATATTTTAAGATGGCATTATGCATTCATAATAATTCTACCCCCAAATGACCAAGGTTAGATAATCATAGAATCTTTTAGGTTGGAAACGACCTCCTAAGTTCATCAAGCCCAACTATTAATAGGCTTCCATGGGGAGGAACTGTGTAATTTCTAAAAAAACAGTTTCCAACATTCATAACCTGCTGGCCTTCATCATTCCACCAACTGTGAAGTGCATCCCGAACAAGGACCTGTTCCAGAGATAATGGTGTTGCTTGTTAGCCCCCAAATCATGTCATTTTCAAATTTAAAGGCTCCAGTCCTGGCTAAGGGAAATCTCTGCTCCTGCCCTCCGCAGAGGGAGCAGTGCCCACAGGTCAGGGAAGGTGATCCTCCAGGAGAGGAACCTGAGGACTAGAGGAAAGTCAACATGATTCCACATTTTAAAAAGGGCAGCAAGGAGGACCCAGGAAAACTACAGGGCCATCAGCCTCGCACCTCCATCCTTGGAAAGGTGATGGAACAGCTCATCCTGGATGTCATCTCTAAGCCTCTGGAATAAGCAGGGATCCGTAAAAGGTGATGCTGCAATACCAGAAGACAGTGAAGCTGCCCAGGAGGCTCCTGAACTGGGATCTTTCAGCTATAGTGCTTTAGCAGAGGCACGCACAGCACAGTTCACTCAGAGTAAAACTGAGGTTCCTCAAACCTCTTCACGTAATATTTGCTGTTTGTCATTAGGAGAGACTCCAGCCATTCCCGGATGACTGCCCTGATAGTGCAACTCCATGTCCCTGTTCTCTGGGGAAGCAGCATTGACAACTTTTTTTGCATTGTAGTTACAAGTCTTTATGCCTCACCACTACCTTTTCCCCTCAGAATATTTCCTCTTGGACTGTTTTCTGAGGTTTCAAAACACTTTTCCCCTGCCTTTCGGCCATCCCCTTTTTTATAAAACTACACACCTGCAAAGCCTAAGCCTCTTACAGTCTGCCACCATCCTTCAGAACAGATTCTATTTAGACTCAAGTCACTATTAGAAAAAAAAAGTGGGTGAAAAAGGGTAAAAGCAGGTGCACAGAGGCATGTTCAAGACTCTGGGTTGTACCTGCCTCAGCTCCACCAGCATCTGCAGCGGGCGCTGAGAGCTCACACTCACGGCTGCAAGCTAAAGCACCATTTCCTCACGCCAACAACAGTCAGAACAAATAGACCAACTTAGCCTACACTTACATGTGCCAAATGCTGCCAGGCCCCTGCAGGCTGCCCTGTCATGTGAAACGAATTCATGGTATATTTACTGTTTCTAAATGTTGTAGCTCTGCTGTCTTTTTAGCTCAGTTTCGATGTCAGCTCACAAGTGACTCTCATTTTCTGCTTCCCGATCTGAGAGTCACTGACATTATTTTTCTGCAGCAGCCCCTGCACTGAGGACTCGTGCCTTGACTTCCCCTCCTTAGTTCAGTGGCACAGCTTTTCTAACCCTCTCCTCAGGGGTCCTGCATCATGAACTTACCCAAGAGAAAGACATGTATGGCAAAATGGTCATGATGCACTATTACACCGCAGGGCACAGAAAGAAACTTGAGGTCCTCTAATTCACTGCACCATCTGGAGGTAGGATTGACTATACCTAAATATTTATTTCAGCTGTTCTTAAAGGCACCTAGGAATATCTCTAAACAGCCACCTACTCTAACTATTTCCATATCTTCTATATAAGAATGTGTTTTTCATTATGGATAATAGGAATTTATTCGCTGCAGCTTCTTCTTGCACACATTAATATTTCTGGCATATTTCCCCTTATCCTTCTCTTCTCTGAATTACACAACCCACTTCCTTTAATTCTTTCTTACAGACTATGTTTCCATGCCCTTTGATTATTTGAATTTCTCTCCTCTATACTTTCTTCAGTTAGTGAACATCTTTCTTGAGCTCGACACTGATCCCACTATTCTTGTTGAAGCTTCACAAACAGTGAATAAAGTGGAAAGATTGCTTCAGATACCTCATGGTACCGCCTGGTATCACATTTAGCTTTCTCATAACAACATGATGTTGTTGACTTACGCTCTGCTGTGACCCACCATAATCCCCATATCTCCTCCTGGACAAGGCTTATGTTTGTACAGCTGATTATTCTTTCCTGTCTGCTGCATCTTTCAGGTCTCCCTTCTGTCTACGTGGGGGAACACCTTCAATTTGTCAGGATTTCTTTGAATACTAATTTGTATTTGCAGTCCCTACAGCCTAATGCCACACACAAATGCAGTAAATCTCCTCTCTATCCCATCATCTCAGTCATCAGTGGAAATATGAAGGGCCTCAAGAGATGTAATCTCCCATTTTGACAATGTTTACTAGTAGCTACTCCCTGAGAGGAGTTGGTTACTCACCCCTCAGAAGATCCATCTAGACCATGTTTCCCCATTTTATTTGTGAGGATATCACGAGAGAGTTTGTAAGATCATCTCTGTGATTCCTATTGATCTCCACAGCTGCTGTGCAGTTATACGTGCATCTGGGTTCTTCGAATTAAAATTGTCCTTTTTTGCCTGTACAGTATTGATCTGTATTTGTGCCTTTCTGCTGTAGGAATGATTGTAAAAATCATAAATTAGACTAATGGAATTGTTTTGTTTTGGTTTTGGGGTTTTTTGGGCTTTTTTTTTGTTGTTTTTGTTTGTTTGTTTGTTTGTTTGTTTGTTTGGGGTTTTTTTAGGAAAGAAATTAGTTAATTCAGTTTGCAGATTAAGACTGGAGGGGATATGCCTACCTAGGCAGTACCTGTCTGACCTCCTGTTGTATATAATCCAAAAGCATCTAGTCAGGACAGTCAGTTCAGTCTAGAAGGCTACTCAGCTCACCCAGAGATACACATTAAATGTCTAGTCAGGTGAGTTGACTCTAAACTCACTTGCAGCTGCACCAGTTCCAGTGGGAAATTAGAGATAGGCTGGATTCTGGGATCCATGACCCAAACCCTGCCTACTAAATTCTGTATAACACACAGGGTAATGTGCTGTATTCAGTGTAATCTACTCATGTTTTGTTGCAAATTTTTAGGGTGTAGAAGAAAACCAGAGAGTGCAAGTAGTGGGTAGTGATCTGTCATGTGAAAGGGGTAGTGAATCTTCCTAACTGACCTATGAGATCATCTTAAATTACTGCTGTAATTTAATAATTGCTTATACTAATTGGGCATTATCCTGTAAAAAATACAGGCGAGTGGGGAGGAAAATGAAATAGTAGCAGAATGAGAAGCATGCACCAGTAACACTGTTAAAATTTGTTTTCCTTATAACTTATTTCCTTTCAAAACATCACATACATGAGATGAAGGTTTGGATATTGGGGTGAGAGGTCACAAAATGGGGAAGGTTTTTTAGCACAGATGTAGTTTCAACTGATGAAGTCTTATCCAGGACAGAACTCACTGAATGATTTGGTTTTTCACAGCTATTCACAACCATCAGGGTATTTTTCTCCCACAAATAAAGACCAGGAATGTGTGGGAATCCAACTGAAACAGGCAGGCCCTAAAAAGTAAGAACAAAGAGTGGCATCTCCTGGTCCCTCTTTGATACCCATGCAAAGCCCTCACTGTTCCACAGTTGGCCCTCCGTGTAAAGTTGCTGTTGTAAAAGTTTGCTGTCCCAAACATCAGTTCATCCCAGGAGACTTGTGAGTGTAAAACCAACGTGGCCAAGATCTGGGGTCATGTCAGGCTCTCCTGTGATGTGATATTGCTGCACCTTTATGCATAAGAAAAGTGTAATGCAATGATTTAGTCTTTTCGTGTTTTGCGGGTTTACAGACTGTTCCTGCAATGGTAACCAGGTGCACACAACACCTCCAACCATATTATTAAGCTCATGAGGAACGTGGCTATTGACCCAAGCTGTGAAAAGCAGGAGGCTATTTCTGCCTTCCTGTCTCCCTCCTTGAAGGGCTGGCCCGGAACAGCCACATCCAGCAGGAAAAGCAGTGAGTGGTAAGGGAGCTCCATCTAAAGGCTCAGCCCCAGCCCCTGCGCTCTCCCAGAAAGGGAAGAGGGATTCACAGGGATTGATTTCATCATGCCCGAGCTCACGCTGTGCCCCACCTCCAGGGAAAGGCAGAGGTTACTCAGCAAACTGTAGGAGCAGTCAGTAATGCTCTTTGCCTCCGCTGCAGCCAGGTGTGCTGCTGACCGAGCATCATTTTGTATTTATCACCCTGTATTTTATTGTTTTCAAGGTCATTTGTGCAGTTGTTTTGTCTGAAGGCTGTGGCACTATCGAGGTTTAAAAGCGTAACCGTATATTTATGAATACATAAAAGTAGGGTTGTGTGTGTCTGTGTATGTTTCTCTGTCTCATGAAAAGACTGTAATATAAATCATTTCCCACAAAGCTGTGACTATCCAAGTCAAGGCTAGAAACTACAGCTTTGTGCATCCCAGAATAAACACAGTCTCATCTTCCCTCTGTGTATGTACATCATATTCCTATACCTGGCATTACAGTTAAAGGGACAAATATCACAAAGGAGTCAGTGGTGAGTTTCCAGCACCAGGTCACAAAATAGCCCCTGTGTTCTGAGGTTCACGGTGCCTGCAGATGAAAAGCCAGAATTAGAACATATATTTCCCTCCCTGAGGCTATTTCCAAAAAGGAGAGTACAGACAAAGAGCACCGGACTACCTGTTTCTCATCACCCAAGGCCTTAAAGGCAGCAGCATCGAATATAAACAAAGAAACATCATGGGAGAAATTAGGAAGCACGGGAATTAATTATCCCAGTGTAGGGACTCTCTTGTGTATCAAAGGGAATGAAATTTTTAGGGCAGTAGTAACTCTCGTCCCTGGAGTGGTAATATTTAAAGTTACCCAGCTCAAATAAAATTAGAATCACTTCAAGGTTTGCACAGTCTTGCTGCAGCTGGTTGCATTTCCAGTTGCTGGGAATGTTTGGACAATGTGGAGATGTGTCTGGCATTGGCAGTGGGATCCCAGCAGCACGACTGTTGCCACATGTTAAGAGGTGCGGGGTGGGTGAGGAGGAGCAAGGCAGGTAAAAGGGGTGAGGAAAAGGAATATAACTCTGTTTTTATCTCTGTTAAGGGCAGCTGACTTGTGAACATCTGATGCTGAGGACTGCCAACATCCTAAGCAGGTTCTTTGCAGGAATGGATCCTTCCCTCCTTGAGTCCCCCATCACCTTCAGGGGGCTCTGTGGTGCTGGCCAGGCTCTGTTCTCACTGAAGTTGCTGATTTCTCTCCTTCTGTGTGAATGAAAGTGGAGTTACATCAATACTGAACACCCCTGAAAAATCCCACTCAGAATTCACTTAGTGTTTATTCAATTGAGTATTAATTATGGGATTTCTTTGGCTAAAGAAAATCCCTTATTGTCATTTCATCAAAGTGCAGAATATGGTATCTTAGTTCCCCCAAGCGTCCTCTGCTGTGTTTCATCTTCTAATGTATTTTACTCACATTTACAGTCTGTAGAACTACTTTTTAAAATACTGTTCCAGAAAGGAGAAATAGCAATTGTGCATCTGAATGAAAACACATCTAACTTAGGATTTGGTCTTTAATTCTTTCAGGAATAAAAGATCTCATCAATATATGTAGATTAGTTGGGAATATGTTTATTAATATGATTATCTGTTATCTGTTCATGGGATGTACCCTTGGTTAGCATGTAAAGTAAGTATTCATTCTGACTCAGACAAATGATAGATGTCTTTTTGTCTTTTCATATATGTTTTTGATTTCTAGACCTTTTCTGAATGGTCTATTAAAAAAAGAAAAAAGGCAAAACAAAATATGAAATAAGCATTCTTGGTGCAGGCCAAAGAGGATTAATTATTCTCATTAGTTAACTCTGATTTTTTTTTAGCTTGATGTACATAAAGCATCTTCTTCATGTCATAGAACCACCAAGAACCAATTTCAGTGCATTTGCCTGCTTACTAATGTAGTTTACAGCCTAGTGATTATTTGTCCTCTCCCTTTTGAACCATAAATAAAAATTGTGATGACATGACTCCTTGCTTGCAAAACAAAAGGGATAGTCCTACTATTTGGATTTCCAATCAACTTGTTTGTATACATCAACACAGCAAACTTAATAAGGCCACTCATTTCCAACAGCCTGCTGCACTTTTCTAAGAGTATTTGTCTCAATACCTGTTAGCTATAATGCAATCTATCTGGAAGGCTGTCAGCCCCTTGTCTTTTAAATAATTGCAGAGTCAAAGGAAGTAAGACACACTATCTCCCCTGCCTTTACCCTGACTTTTTTTTAATGGCATTTGCCTTTTTCAAAAATACTTGTGCCGCAGGTCAGAGGGAAAATTCTTTGCTAAACTGAACGGCATTTCCTGGCGGGTTTAATCCCATTTTTGGCAATTTCAGTAAGAAACTACCGTCTTTAAACATGTAGGGCTAGGTACTGAAGAAACCCTCCTCCACGGGTGGGAGCTCAGGGGCCACTCTTGTCTCACATCAGGGACTGGGAACTGAGGTTAGACACACAGAGCAGCAGAGCATCGGGCAGTTCCTACAGGACACCAACCTCTTCTGTTTTATTTTTCTGCTCTTTCACAAAATTATTCTGGCTGCAAGTTACAGAGTGCTGCCTGAGCTTCAAGGCTTCATGGTAGACCTGGAAGGACTTGGCGAACGGGTTCCAACCAAGGCTCGTGTGAAAGCCCAGCACAGGCTGTGGAGTTCCAAGGAAGTCAGCAAATTTTGCCTCTCCTTTCCTGCCATGAGCCCTGTGACAGCAGTCTGCAAAAGCCCTGATAAAGGCCACTGGGAGACAGCCAGGCGCAGGAACTCTTGTCTTGTAGCAGTTCTTCAAGCTCAGCAGGCAGGGTGAGGCTTTGTAAGGAAAGTCAGGGGCCACATCTCCAAGAAGGCAGTGAGTTGTTCAGTTCAGTGATTCATATAAAGATTGAACCACCAAACTGGCTTTGTCTCTGCACAGTTTTAAGTCTTAACTGACCCTCAGAAGCCGGGAGCAGAAAAACTAAAATTTGCTAGGTCATGGGCTCTTTTAATCTGGCAAATCACAGATTGGCACAAGCTGCAATGGCATTATAAGGCTTTTCTTGCAAGCAAAGGGTACCACCAAAGCTCTGGCGTTTCGCTCTGGTCTCCATGTGTGCAGTCTATTGAGTTGAAACATAACACCGACCTGCTGGCACGGGTGGCTTTCAAAGGAATCCAAGCTGGACTCAGAGACTTAATCAAAAGAAAGGAGGGCATAGGGTGGTGGCACTCAAAAGTCTCATCTTGAGCAAACCACAGGATGATCTCACAGCTCAACCAACCTTTCTGTGGGCAAAGACAGTGCTGAAGGGTGAGGTGCAGTGAGGGGAAAAAAAAGGACAAAGCCTCCTCATTCGAGTCCCAGCAAGAGGATGCGTTAGCAAAAAAAAAAAAGCCCCACAGAATTATCTAGAAAACTGGACATTGTCCTCCCCGTTGTTCAATTTGAGAAGCACTTACACAATATTCTGACTTGAAACACAGAGCTTAAGTATCCAGAGTGGTGTCAGACTAATAAATTAGGAAGCCAGTTCATCTCCAAGCACCATTTAGACTCCTTCTCACCACGAGCCAGATCCTGTAGTTTTTATCCAAAGCTTCATTTTCATTTCCTTCAATACATCACCTGAATTTTCCCGTAAGTAGCACTTGTGTGCTTCAGTCAGCACTTAGTTGCCTAGAAGACTGACAAAAAATATCAAAATAAAAATTTATAACAGACTTTGGGGTATTTGGTTTTGAAGAATATCACCTGCCTTTTCTAAATGTTAATATGAAGATTGCCTGACAAAGCCAAATGGAGAATTTGAAAGTTTGATTCATTGTTTAATATGAACTTCTAGTATCTTGTCATTAATAATTTCTGTTGTACTCCTTCCATACATTTATTTGACTCAGCAGTTCAATTAGATAATGTTGACTTTATCTCCACATTTGTGACTGGGAACAGCCTTTGAGGTCACAAGGCAATGGTTTCATTAGAGGAACTGAGCAAAGGTGGAAGGAATGTGGGGGGTGAGAGATGAAAAAAAGCTTTTGTTGAAACACAAATATCTTCTGTGGGACCTCTTTGAGCAGTTACAGCTCTGACACTGTGTTAGCAGGGGGGATGTGGGAATAAATACCAGCCAAGCTCTCCGCAGTATTCTCTTTTTTGCTCAACTGGCCCAGGCAAGGTGTCTGCTAAGCCCGCTCCTCTCTCGTCGTCAGAGGACCACGATCAGGGCCATGCTGCTCTGTCGTGTTCCAGCCAGCCAGCTTAGCCACTTGCAGATTGGCAGGGGGGCTGCAAATTGCACCCAAATTTCACGTCACAGCCCCCTCATTTTGCACTGGCAAAGGAGACCAGTAGCAGCACAACCCAGGGGGGAGTTGGTGCTGGATATAGCAGTTACCCTCCAAACATTCCCAATTCCTTAGACAACTGCATAGCTCGGCTTGTGTGCAGCAGCCTCTATACCCATGCTTAGAGGCCATACATATTTTGCAGTATAGTTATTCGGTTATCAAAGGTATTGCTGATGTTTTGGATAAGGACTGGAATTTTCTAAATATAATTAACAGTAGGTGGTGATGCTTTTTTGGATAATGGGATCTTTAGATGCTGGAGGTTGAAAGAGAGTGGAAAAGGGACGCATATATGACCTTTCATATAAAGCAGTCTGGTGATAATGCCCAGCTCATGCTCCCTTCGATCGCCCTTTGATGTTCAGACCACGCATCAGAAGTGAAAAGAATGACTGACAGTCCTGAAACAGTGAATGGTGTCTGATGAGCTCACTGGGGCTCATCACTCCTGGGTTTGACATTTTAATCTGAGCCCCTCAGCTTCCAGCGCTTTGATTCACCCTTTTGTTTGCCCACAGCTCTGTGTCATTGAAAACTGCCCATCTCCAAGTCATCTTCAGATTCCCAGGTTTCACAAACCTCTTTAGCTGGTGTCTGCAGTCATACCCGTCCTCCAACACTTTCCACCACTGACTGACATCTTACTCAGAGAATAACTGTGGGATTGTGCAGAGTGGGGTGCCACTGACCATGAATCCTTACACAGCAAAGATGCTCTCAATACCTTCATGAATTGTATCAGAACAGTAGCTTAGCTGGGTTTGTGTGAACATCAAAGGCATACTGCTGACTGACTGGATATGCTGCCATTTAGGAAGATAAGAACTTCAGTATTAGATAAGAACAGTTGTATTGTTTCCTTGCAATCACAAGAGACTGTGAGTGGACCTTCCCTAGAATTTCATGTTAGTGGGGGAGGGACAGAGTTTCTCTGCAAATACCAAACACCATTCCCAAACTTGGGATCCCCTGTGGCTTTGAGATCCTTATACCCTACCAAACAGTGCAATTCTTTGAGCTCCTTGAGGCATTTCTTTCTGCAATGGCCCTGCAATGGAAAGCAGCTCACAGCCTCTCTTCTTGCAGAGAACCACTGGCTGCCCCTGCCCTGCAGCACCCCAGAGCTCTGATGTCCTGAGTGTAGGACAGCTTCACCTACGGGCTGTGGGTTTGTGCTAACCCCACCTCAACCTCCTGCATCCCTGTGTGAGCACAAAGGACATGCGGGCACAGGGACCAGCCAAGAGCTGTGCCATCCCCCAAGCAGCTGCCAAGTCAGCCAGTACCCCAATTAGATAAATTGAGACACAGCCTGTGGTTGAATGGGTAACACTGGGGCTCAGATTCTGCCTTAAGCTTCCTATGGGCACATTAGTGTGATTCCCCTGTGTTTGGGATTGCCAGCCTTTGAAAGGCAAAATGGTATTTGCTCAATGGCCTAAGAGCTACAGATGAAAATAAATCCTAAGTTTAGTCATCATTTTGGTGGCTCTGGTTTTGTACATGTACAGGTCGACTCAAGTGAAGAGATTACTCTATTTAGTGTGTGGTGCTTTAATATCGGATTAGTTTTTAGAGTTTGAAAAATTACTTTTGTGACAGATGTAATGCATCTGTCACAGAGGGGGATAGTGCATCTCATGAACTTTCACTTCTCAGGAGTCACTCAGCCACTGAACTCTGATGACATATGGTGCAAATAATAGTTTTAGCCGTCTAGGGCTGGGTATTCCCAGCATGGAATTTCAGATCCAGTTCACTTTTCAAGGGTTTATTTGTAATTTTTGCTAAACCACAATTAAAGTTAATCCAGCACTTGGCTGCTAGATCAGTAACAGATGACCCTTGCCAACAGCAAAGTCTGCTTTGAAGGCCAGTATAAGTAGGAAATGGAATAAATTGATCAGTTAAGAGGCTGCATGTGGGAACGGGTGCCCATCCTCTGTCTGAATGTCAACTTCCAGAGCTCAGTGCTGTTGTCCAGCTGACCTTCCTCTCTGATCCCCTGCTGCCCATGGCCAGAAGTAAAAGCACCTCTCTGTAGTCAGAGCTGAGCCTGAAAAAGAAGAAACTCCCAAAAATATCCTTTCAGAAAAAAGAAAGGCTTCTTAAAAACAAGTCCTCATGCTTTCGCCTTTGTCACAGCCTACACCGTGGTACCGGCACCCGTCGTCCAGCACGCCGGGTTATTTTACACTTCAGCCCAGCCTGGTTAGTCCTGTCCTCACTGCAGTCGTATGCTGGGAGCATCAACCTGACTCTGGATTGTCTCTTGGGAGTGTTTCTCTCCAGCAGCGTGCCAGTCCCCTCCCTGCCGTGGCACCACGTCCTTAGGAGTTGCACTCCTCGCAGTGGCAGGAGAGGATGTAGCGGTAGGTGGCCGTGAGCCGCATGCCCCCCGAGCATCGCAGCCTCATGGCCTTCAGCTTGGAGGTCTGGGGGCGGCAGCAGTGGCAGGTGGAGCGGAAGGGCTGCTTCAGCACCGTGCTGAAGGACACCATGGGCTCCGAGCGCGACGTCTGGCTGCAGCGCCCTTCGCAGCGAGCCAGCAGCACCATCTGCAAAGGAGAAGAGGACGGTTAGGAAACGTGGCCCCCTGAGCTGCCAGAGCACAGGGAACACCAGCAGGGAACACCTCCTTCCAGCCTGGCTGTTGGTGCATCGCTCACTGCATCCCACCACCTTGGCGAGGGCACCCAGCCCCACGCAGTGGTCCAGCCCAGGGGAGATAAGAAGGCTCCACCGGAGTCCCTGGCATTGACATCAATATGGACAACAGGACCTGGACTGACCTCAGGGCTCCAAACGATCACAGCCAGCCCTGCCTTCCAGACACAGTGTCTGCAACTGTGACTTGCCGACCCCAGATTTGTGTCAGCCTAGCCCTTAAATCATCAGCCAGACTGATACTTGTTTGCTATTTTCCAGTGTTTTGAGTGTGTATGCTAGTGCAAATGTCTCAAATTCTTAGAGATATGAACACATAAAGTAGAACTATAAAGAAGGTGCTCAGTTTATTGCTTTAAAGAAGTAAGTTTCTAGCTCCCTCCTTTTACAAAGATCACCTTGAATATGTATTTGCAGTTATATGTGCGTCTATATATTTATGTCATTGCATCAGTTGTATCTGTAAAAAATGCATTGCATGGCACAAGGCAGTAAAAATGTAAAAATAAAGATGAACTTGTTGCCAAATATAAGGGTTCCCTAGAGAGATTTTTCAAAAGCAGTGCAGGGTCCATGTTTCTTCTGAGTTTGCCATATGAGCTGTGGACATAACAAGGGAGCTTGCATGATGGGAGACACTAAGGAAGGAAAGTCCATGGGCAGTCACCTACTCCCCAACAACCCCTTGTTGAGCAGACAAGATGGACAGAGCATTAAGCACTATATAAATCTTGGAAAGGATCCTCTAAAGCTCAGGAAATTATGTGTTAGAAACAGCTGTTACCACCTTAATGATAGGTAAGTGTTGTACAACTTTGAACAAATTCTTATGCTTTTATGGGGACAGAAATAGCAAGACCATATCAGCTAATTCTGCTTAACCAAAATAAACTTTGAAATTAGCCTATTATATCATCCAAAATAGGCAGTAAAACAGTTTTAAGTCTTTCCTATAACCAGGCAGAACATTACACTTTAACCATGCTGCACATATCTCATGGTTTTTTTCAGACAATCTGAAAGGATAACTACAGCTGTGACAGCAAATATTTAACAATGTTAAACCCTTTTGAACTTCTTTCACCACACATGCTCAACTGGCTGCAAATATCCAAGTCATATAAGGAGGTATATCAAATGTTTGATTTTTCTCTTTACTCAGAGTCATAAAGAAAGACAGGATAAAAACAAAGAGAATATTCTTGGTATCAAGTAGGAAATGCCAGCGCTGTCTGTGTTGATGGGAAAGGCGCTGATCATTCATTCTGCAGTGCTTAAAAATTATTCTTCCAAGGGTAGTTGCATGCTAAATGGTTTGCTTAGAAATGTATTACTATAGTTACAACTATAATTGAAGTCAACATAGACAGATCACAAGGAAGATGTCTTCAAGAACTGATGATCTGTGGTTGGTACCATCTTGTTTCTTGGTTAAATTAAGAGATGGGTTCTTGGTGCTCTCTGACAAGTTTGCCATCCTTTATGATTTGTAGCATAAATTTATGGTCTCCTTCCTGTGATATTGCATATTCATAAATAAATTAACTTCGGCTGTCAGTAGTTGTATTGTGGGAAGGAAATTTCAGTGTACTGTTGAGTTACACCCAAGCTTTAGGCCTATCAGCTATGTCAAGCTCCTTATACCAGTGTCTTTAGAGTCTAGAGAGCAGGGAAAGAGGCAGTTGTTACAGTGGTAGCACCCCATTACTGTCGGATAAAATCCATTCATTTCCCCTTGTTAAAAAAACCTCACTTCCCAGGCAGATTTCCAGCTGCTGAAGGTATTCAAATAAACATCAGCTACACAGGTATCTTCCTGCCTGCCTTGCAAAGGAAAGGCAAAAGATTGGGGCATTTAAACCGATTAGTTTCCTTCCCAGCATCCTGACAGCTCTTTTTAGGTCCCCTGCTCTGATGAGTTCACCAGACTGTGTGCACCCTCTGCCACAGGATATTCCCAAACCTCTGACTGAAGAGGAGGGTGAGGAGCAATCCAAAGGCAGCTGAGAACTGCTTAAGGGTTGCAAAGATAACGGAGCAGAACTCTCTTCAGAAGTGGCAAGGGGGAACATGTAGCACCCAGAAGTTGCTTTTTCAGAGGTTCTCAGGACCTCCAGAGTCCCTTCCAACCAGTCATTTCTATGATTCTATGATTTCATCCCAGATATGACAGCATGCGTTGCTGTATGGTCAAGAAGACTTCAAATGGTCAATTCTTCTGGAGCTGGAAGAGCCAGTCACTTCTGGTACTGTTACCTTAAGGACTTTTCATGGCACACATCTGCTCCTGTATCTGCAGATATTGTCAGAAATGCCATGAAAAAACCCAAACAAATCCCCAAGAAGCAGAAATACGGGCTACAGAAAGTTGTAGCAGCGTAATTATAAGGTAGAATTATCTGATGTGTCTATATCTGTGTCTCAATACATTTCTCATAAACAGCTGGCTTCATAATGCAAACCCAGCCAATGTTTATTCCATGTGCCACTGCATTTATAGCTACTTAACAAGCCTTAAAAAATTTGTCTTAGTCTATGGAGGCTCTAATTTTAATCTCAAATTTTTCTGGCTATCTAGTTTTTCATAAGATGATGGTCAGTATTCATATAATATACAAACGACACAGTGTTGGGTTTATTCCCTGTTTTTGGATGTTGGTGTAAACTTTTACAAATGGCACAGCACCAAGGGTATCAAGTCAAACTGGCAGGATTAAAAAAAAAATAAATCCAAAATTCCCATTTTTATGGCTTTCTAACCTTCTGGACTAACCTGAAATCCTCAGTAAAACTTAACCTCCTCCTGCTCATAAATCCAGAACCGCACCAGTGGGTTTTGGCAGGTGTGCAAATGAGCTGGAAATAGCATGTACTTTAAAAGCTTTGCTTTGCCATTTAACCAATTGCACCAGCTGCTTATTGCATCGTGTACTACAGTGCAATAGAGATTATCGCCGGAATAATTAGTAATGCCGTGATGGCATAGCACAATAATACAGGGGGTGTATATATAGTAAAAATGTGTGGGTATTTTATAACCTGATACATGTGCCTCCTGGCTCCCTTCTTCCCTTGCACATGGGAGTTTGTACATGTCACCTTGCAGTGCTGGATCCAGAAGAACAACGAGGGAACCAGAGCTACGGAAAAGTGGGTTTTCTTACTTAAAGCCAATGATCTCAGAGATCAAACAGAGCAATTTGAGGCAATATGCGATTTTGAGGATATGAGCCGTGTTCTGGAAGTCCAGGAGTTGTGAACTGGTTTGTTGTTAAGGGTGTTTGTGGTCCTCTCTGCTGCGCTCTTCAGCAACAGCAGATGGGCTGAGACGCACGAGAACAGATTTGCACACAGTATCCGTGGCCTGGCTGCAAGCAGGCAGTGCTGGAAAATCTCCTGAGCTACCTCATGAGTCTTCAAACATCTGCTAAATCTCTCTTCATCTGGTCCGCGTCTCTCTGGGCTGGATTCTTTAGTGCGAGGCTGTCAGTGGTAGCACACTTCTGGCACATCTGGACAAAGCACTCGTGGCAGCCAACACTGTCATTTAGGAGGCTCTGGTTGCAGCAGCGAGGCAATCCAGCACAGGGATGAAGACCAGTGGGTTTCTGTGACAGAGGTCAGGCAGAATCCAAGATGGTCAGGAAAGACAATATCTCATGAACCGATACAAACTTTTCCTTGAAGTTGAAGGAAAACACTGCTTTTCAGGAAGAAATGGCTTTCTTCCATCCCTCATTTTTGTGTCTTTTATACTATAACGGACAATGTTTCTGAAGGCTTTGGAAAACTGTTTTCATCACCTGACTGAGGCCACAAGCAAAAGGGATTTTAATGATTAAATTGTATTTGCTGGATGTTTAACAAAACTACTCCCCATGTGGATACAATTGGCAGCCTTCACAGAGAAGCACGGTGGACACGATCCCTTTTTAATCAGGATGGACAGCAAACATAATATATCTTGCAATTTCTGAGGTAATTTTTAACTTCTGTAATTCTATGCTGCACTAAGACTGAAAACATATGGAGTGGAAAAGGGTGTCTCAATTAAAACAGCGTTATCACCCCAAAAAAGGGCAAAGTCTCTGCTTGACACTGTCAGTCCAAGCTTCACAATGGAAACTTGGTGGAAACAGGAGGTACCACAATTCCCACAGCTACTCCTAGAGAACCTTCCATTTTTTTTTTGACTTGTTTATATTTTATCACTATATATAGATATAGGAACAGACATTGCATCTAGTTTCCATTAGCAAGTCTAATATTTGTATGTGTTTATATGCTAGATCCAGAACAGAAGCCATATGTCTACCAGGATGATTCAAATTCCTGAGACCTTAAAAAAAAAAAAAAAAAAAAAAGCTTAATTTAAGAGAGTTTTCTAGGAAATGTCAAAATTATTTCACTTTTTATGGAAACTGTTTTCATTTTCTACTTCATGAGAAAGTCCACACACGTTGCAGTATTGTTAAAAGAAAAAGAAAAAGTACTTAAAACCATTGTGGAATTTGGGAAGCCAGAAGATGTGATAATATTTTCAAACATGATTACCATTAAAGGCTTGATTTAAAAAGAATCACTGACTTTTGCAGCCAGAATTGCAAACGTTTATGTCAACAGCTTTTTTGCTCAAAGCTCAGTTTTTAAATAATATGGTTTTCATTACAAGTCATTCTGTGTTCTCATATCTGTCAGTTCCACTCCTAAAGGCCTGATTGATTAGGATTAGGGATGCTAAGAAACTGAATCGTTGATGGGTTCCTTCCTTCCTTCCTTCCTTCCTTCCTTCCTTCCTTCCTTCCTTCCTTCCTTCCTTCCTTCCTTCCTTCCTTCCTTCCTTNCTTCCGTCCTTTTGTTGCTTTTTTTTTTCAGAAGAATAACCCTCTAGCTGTCATCATGTGCGAGTCAGAGTTTTAAGACAATCCCAGAGGACGGTGATGTCAATGTTGGAGCAAAGGCGGCAGACCCTCAGTGACCCAGTGTCACATCCCAGCCATCGGGCAGCACAGTGACAGGGTCCTGAGCAGGTACAGTCACAGCTCCTGGACTCATGGACCAGTGAACAGACCCCACCTAAGACAATTGTCCTTCAAGCCTTCACCAGGACAGCCAGCTGAGGAGCAAAGGCAGCTGTGTGGGGCATTGCTGTGCTGCACCAAACCATTGCAGGAGCTCTGGCTTCCCAGGTCTGACTGGTGATCTGAAGTGCCCAGAAAGGGGAGGGCTGGGAGCGCCCCCGTACCAGTAAGTAAAACCCACCCACATGCCTACACTTACCACCTTTGCCTCTTGCTGGAGTCAGCAGCAATAAAATCAATATTGCACAAACAGATGCACCTCTGCAGTTCTGTACAGTAATGCCAGATATTTCCCATATGGTAAGAAACCCTAGTCTAGGCTAAAAGCAAATCCAAAGACCTGAATCATAAGTAATGTGTGATTTTACTGCTTGGATTCAGAAGCAGTGGGACACAAATCTCTGGGTTCCTACTGCTGTGAATCAGGCAAAGCCAGGCAGACAGTGCTGCTCAGAGATCGGTGTAAGGCAGCCCAGAGCAGGGCTTTTCCCTGTGCCCAATTTGGGGGCTGTCAGCCCCTCTGGTGAGCAGGCACAGGAGAAGCCCAGCTGAAAGGGCATGGCCAGGGCACCAGCTGTCCTGGTGCAGTGGGAGCACAGACCACCGAGCAGGTCTCACCTTCTGTTGACACTTCTCTCTGTGCTTTATTTTGAGTTTTATGACCTTCTGCTACCCAAGGTATTGCCTCACACCCTCAGTGGTCATGGGAAGCAACATGCCTCGTTCTGCACACAGAGGCACCTGGTGGTGTCTGCAGCCAGTGCTGCATCCATCTCAACTGCGGGGATCCTCTCTCCTTGTTAACCCTCCCAGCATCCCTGCTGCCAGGGTTTTCCATCAGGCAACACGGCAGGCACCCCTCTTGTCCTAAACCCAGTCACGTATCTGCCTCCCAGCTCTCTCTTGCCCAGCTCAGGGCTGGCAAAAGTGCTGGTACTGGCAGTTCTTCCTTTTCCTTAATCCAGGGATGTGAGTGCATAAGGCAAAGCCACTTCCCATGGGACAGAGGGATGGTCCAATCATCGGAATGTACAGACTCTATTAACTCAGATGGAACAAATTAGGCCAAGACAAAAGGGACCAGCAAGGATTTTCCCATTGTTTCTCCCCATTCTTTTTCCCCATGCAATGAAATAAATGGCTGTAGGCTACATGCACAGGCTGCAAACTGTTTTGACGCGAAACTTTTTGGGCTTGAAATCCCAAATGAAAGGCAAACTTGTACCTCTGTCTGCTCCTAAGCCCTGCAGTAAAACACCCAAGTGTCATTCTGCATGAAAACCAAGGCCTTGGACTTAAATGGGGGGCAGGGAGGAAATAAGCAATGTTCTTCACAACCTTTGTTAACTACCATTTTACAGCTTGGTTCTTTATCCCGAAAGTTACAAATTTACATACTCCAGATTAAAGGCTCATTTGAAGGAAGGGGTACTGGGATGACCTAAACTTCCGAACTAGCCCATCTCCTTGGCACCAGCGGCTGAGATCCCAAATGTACTCCTTTGAATCTTACCATTTACTGCATGTTAGCTTTACTATCATGGTGATAGTAAAAAGGTGAAAAGAGAGGCAAGAGCCTTTCTCTCCAGCCCCAATTCTTATGCACACACAAGATGTCTCCACATCTCTAAGTGCCTGCAGCTAGGTTTTGGTAGGTAGGAATTTCTGCAGAGAAAATCACCCAGAAGGGCTCATTTTGGCAACTCTTCTGACGCAGCTGCTGCGAGGAGGTGAGGGAAGGCCTTACCTTGGAGCTACACTTGTAGAGGGGGTGGCTGATGGAGTCGACGTAGTGATGCCTCATACAGCGGCTGGGGTCGGAGTCGAGCATGAAGGAACTCTCTGATTTACTGTCCGTGTCTCCCATCATCGCCAGGAGCGAGAGCATGGAAATCGAAGCCGCAAGGACATGATTTCCCATTGTCGAGGAACTTCTCGCTGATAACAGCAGAGGGAGGTAGAGTATTAAAAAAACTCCAAATTCTGGAAGACCGTTCCTTTCTAGGTTGGTGAAAAGTCTGGTTTAAGTGTCTTAGCCGTCATTCTTCTTCTCGAGTTTGTAATTGTAATCCATCAAAGAATCTCCTGTGCAGCTGGGATAAAAGCAACATAAATCAAAATCCTGACTAAAAAGACGACTGGAGGAAAATAGATATAAATAATACTAAGGCACATAGGACCTTTGCTAGCCAAAATATACACTCTGAGTGAACATTGTTCCCACAGTAGGCAGAGAATATGGCCTTAGGAAGAAGAAGTCAAGGACTTGTTACTTTTAGCACTGCTCTATCATTTCTCTGGGGAGAACCTTTTGACTCTTGCCATCGCAAGTGGTGCAATGCCAATCTTTTTCACTTGGTGATGTCCCTGGTGTGTTCCCCTCAAAACTGGTGATTAGTAACACATCAGAGATTTCTGCAAATCCAAAGGACTGTGTATCCACTCAAAGGGTCAAAGAGGGGCAAAGCCAGGCTGCCTCCTGCATTACAGACAGGAATTTCTGGCCTAGGTAGAACATGGAAAGGCTGGAGGCAGGTTGAGCTGTGGCTCTAGGGGCTGCCTGTCACTATTCTGCAGCTTCTGTGCTGCAGGGACAAGGGATACCCCCCGGGTGAAGGGGATGCTGAAGGTCCGAGCTCAGGCATAACCGAAGTTGTCCCCCAGGGAACCTGCTGAACGTGGACCTGCACTAGATGAAGAACCACCTGGGTCTCTGGCTGTCCTGCCCTCCTGAGTTCCAAACTCACATGCACGTGGGTGGACACACTTTACTTGCTTACTTGTCAGGCAGCACTTGCTGTGTCAGTCTCTTCCACATTAACTGAAGAGCAGCATCTGAAAAATACACGTATTATTCCATAATATCTGAGTACATCCCAGTTATCAATTGGGAAAGAAACATATTCAGGTGGAGTCATGTGGCTAACTACCCAGGCATCCGGATTTCTGGTGCATGTTGGAAATCAGGACGTTCCCCAGGGAATAGGTGCGGAACAGTCACCAAAATGATGCCCAGAGCTCTGTGCCAGCAGGGGAAGGAGGGCATCTCCCTCAACTGTTTCTGCACAGTCCCTTGATCCTGCTTACAAAGCCCTTAGCCTTGACTGGGTGATTTAATTTCGCTTTTACTACGAAGAGCTGTAGATTGAAAGAGCTGTGAATTATCCATCTAAACACAGCCCGATGAAGGACAGTCAGAAGACACTCAAGTACAGTTAACAGGACTTTCTGAAGAAACTTAAGATAAAACAGTTCCCTGCTCCCGAAGAAATGCTCCCGCAGAGCCCCTTGAGTATTTAAAGATCTGATGTGTGCCTTGAGTGCCTCATACAAGCCTCTTTCAGAACTGTTTTCTCGTTTGCTGGCAATTCTCTAAACTGACCGATACTCATCTCCCAAACGGCCTGAATTGAGGCCTCCCCACCAGAGTGCTTGATGATTTGTGTATTACTTTATAACTTGCTTGAACACTTCTGTGAGAGGCGTGCACAGCAGTGGCAAACGCTTCCAGGGTTCATCCAAGCTGGGATGGCGCTGACGTGACATACAAAGTCTCGTGCTGGGAAGAAATGTTATTACGGATGCTCTGTGTATTAGAGAGACAAAGATACTCTGTGTATTAGATGTTTTTGTTGTTGTTGTTTCAAGCTTTTATTCATGTGCCCCAGTAGGAAAGGAAAAATGATGTGACTGTGAATTTAAATGACAGTATGTTTTTTTCCCCAGAGTCTGACATATGACCTGGTATATTTTCCTCAGCAAATGTAGCATTAAAAAAAAAAAATACTATGTCTTTCCCATATAAAGAATTTAAACAAACAACACTAAACACTTAGGATCTCATTTATGCACAGTCTTATGCATGTCAGTAAATATCCATCCAAACATTTTTGCAGGGTAAGAGAGAACTCTCTTGGTCATGGGAGCTGGGACAGACTCCCTCCCAAAAATGAGCTGTGCTGCTCTAGTTCATGCAGATGATGCCCAAGGATTATCTAACAGGAGGAGTGATGCACTGTGGGGTTTTTTTCTCTATGTTTAACCTTTTACCTACATTCCTTTTTTTTTTTTTATGAAGAGGCTGACCAAAACATGCTGCTTGGCAAGGTCTCTCTCCAACATAGTTAATCAGTATTACACACCCAGTAATTCCCTCTCTGTCCAAATAAATTTACTTGATACTAGATGCTCTCATCTCATGTGTTATTACATCCAGGGATCCTCATTTCCCATTCTCTCTGTCCCACTGTTAATTTTGTTCTTCTATATCTCTCCATGTTTTTGATCATTATGATTTAATACAGTGAGAGAAATCTGGAGTCCTGGCTCAGTTTTCAAAGGCTTATCACTCTACTTCTCTTCAGGAAATAATTGGATGACCCAGAGTCTGCCTCATGAAAACACTGTGAGAAAGCTGGACAGACACAGGGAGAAGTGTGAGAAAAGGAAGATGGCTTTGCCTTCTTCAGGATAAGCGCAGTACAAAAAGTATTAACACGTTCACAATGTTTTAAAATCGCCCTGATACTTCACTAGCAAAGAAATGCAGCAGGCTTTGGTAACAATACTTTGAAGGAGGAAAAAAAAGTGCTGTTATCCCATACTTGCAAGAAAAAAAGAAAGAAAACAGATGTAAATGCAATCCATCCTCTGTGAAAAAGCTGTGCACAGTTGTTGATAGACATACTGGCAAAACAAGTGTGTAGGTGTATCTCTGGACATCCCCATGTGAAGTATGCACATACATTTCTCAACTATGTATCATATATATGGAAGAAGAAGACTTAGAGGGATATTTAATATATAAAAGTTAGAGTGTAGATTTTTGATTCTGTAAAAAAAGTATAAATATTTTCACACAAGTACATCACCGTGTTCAGATACGTTGGCATGACATTTTCCATTCCCAGCTGATATTGTGCAATGGCATTTCACTTGAACTTAGCATTTTTCTTTCCTTTTTTTTTTTTTTAAGATCAAGATTGTATTCCTTTTGAAATGCTGTCTGAAATTACAAAATCTTAGACAGCACATGATATTAGGATTGACATAAGTAGTTTCCAGTCTACCCTTCTGTCCAAAACCAGAAGCAACTACATCTGTAATCATTAATCATCATAATTGATGACATTTTGTTTCATCTGGAAAAGATACTTTTTTATTAAAATCAATGATTTCACATTGAAAATGTTGTTCTTCTCTTTCAGCTGTGTTTTCCTCAGTCTGTTTTCCTGTAAAAGCTGTGGTGGACAGCTCATCCGCCAAGCTAACAAAGAGGAAGGCAAAATCCTTCCTCTTTACAGCACCATGTAAAGAAAAACATTAAAAGGCGACTTCATATCATCAGGCTGAAAATTTGCTACAGAAATATTTGTCCTAACAGTGGATGGAAAACACTATCTCATGTTTTTTTCAGAATTCACTGGTATGGGCAATAAATTTTGTTAGTAATAAGCTTATAGTTCCCTTTCATATAACTAGTTTTCAGAAATTCATAGAGACATGACATACCAAAAGCTGTTACAGCTGTTGCCCAAACTGCTACAACTGTTCCTAAAAACTTCAGGGAAAAAATAGAAGACATCCCAAAGAAAGACCATAATAACATACAATTCAAGACTGTATTGCACATGGACGTAGGGGCAGAGTTAGGGTTATTTTTCCAACTCTCTGTTTTTATTAACTGCTTTCTGAATGCTGAAATAAAGATTTCTTATTGTAATCTTAATGATTTAGATAGTGGTGAAGGTTAAGGTTTTGTTTTGCTTTAAGGACAGAAGAAAATTCCATCATCTGGAATTATTTAGCCAGTCACTTTGTGAGAACGTAAACAGAAATTCCCTTTTTGCTATGTATCTTGGAAAAAATAAAGAGCTGAGCAATTCTCCAAAGGTCTATTGGATCTGCACTGCTTTTGCCCTGGAAGGTAGGAAGGGAGCAGTGGAAAAGCTCATTTATGGGGCACTTCTATTTGGCTGTTCCCTACTCTGAGCCCCCTGAATTAGGCATGCATGTATGTTCAGCTTGGCCTTCATTTGCTGTGCGTTTTCTGTGTTCGAGACTCCTGCTTGATGATGAGGGCACAGTTCAAGTCACTCAATGCTTTTTATGTTTTGGAGGCTGCCAAAATCCCATTGAAACAGCGGTGTGTATATATAACTTAAGCCTGGCTTTGCATGCTGCGCATATTTAGTAAACACAATTACTTGGATCCTACCATGTGGTTCCCTCATTCTGAATTTGTTATGTAAACAGAAGAGTTACAAGACTACTCAGTTTCTCCAAACTCCAGCCCTACAAAAGTGTCACTAACCACGTATGTGTATTTGTGTGTGTGTGTGTCTCATTCACTGCTGCTGTTCTGACAAAAAAAAAAAGCCACAAAGTTCTTCATGAGAACAAACGGCTTTCTCAAGAACTTTATCTAATCTGGAAAAGTTCAGACCACAAAGATGAGGATCTAGGGGCTTTGTTGGGGTGGAAGATGTGGACTGGAGTGGAAACGACTGTGTTGGGCCAACAAATGGGCTACACCGGGATTTGTTCCGCGGGGTTAAATTCTCCCCTGCCTTGACAAGGGCAGTATGGTCCATTCCCAGAGATCCTTCGGCATCCACAGCACTCAGATGGCTTCCAGCCCACGCAACCACCCACACCGTGCCTGGGAACTGCCTGGGAAGCACTGCGTGCTGTGGGACTGAGTTGTACGAGTGACAAATTAAGAGAACAGTTTATGCAATAGGAGAGACAACCCCAGATGAGATGCTGCATCTGATCCTGCTTTCTATTGAACCAACTCAGAGCCTTTGTCAGCTCCACTGTATCTTTTAGTTCTGTGAATAAATGCAATAATCTTTTCATCTAGTTATTTTACTGGGGCCATTTCTGTTCCAGGAGGGAAGGAGGTGGCCTCCTGTATATGCTATCAAAATCCTCACTCCAGTCTGCAGCCGCCTGTCAAAACACCTGACAAAGCCACTGAGTGGCCAGGTGGCAGCTGGGCAGCAGCAGGTGAGCACAGGGAACTCCAGTTGTTTGTGAAATGGTTCCTTGCAGCATTTGAACAGGTTTCCTCCAATCCTGAGTCAGGGCAAATGCCAAAAAAAATATTTTGAGAGAGATCTTTACAGGTCTAAATAAGTGAATGTTTGCCCAAAGCCTTGGGCAAAGAGGGTTTGCTTGACTGACATCCAGATGTGCTGAAGCTTGTCCACTTTGACACGGAGGGGAACGTCCTCACCCGTCATACAGGAGCTCCATCCACCCATTTCACAGCAGGTTGTAGGGCAGTGTGTGCCTTCATTGAGAGAACATCAACAACAAGCACTCTTGGACAGCTCTGGTGGCAGCTGGTGGGCAAGAGGAGAGGGGAAGGAAAGAAAGGATTTACATGTCTTCTTTTGGACGTCCACAGGAGGAAAGACCATCTTCTGGTTCTATTGAGGATGTGCTGTCCCACCATCTGACTGCTGACAACTCCATGGTGCCAATAATGCCAAGATCATGGGTTTGATTCCCATAGAGGCCATTCGCTTAAGAGTTGGACTCAGCAATCCTTGTGAGTCCCTTCCAGCTCAGAATACTCTGTGGCTTTGTGACATTGTCCTGCAAAACCCATGAACATAAAAGGAACACTACCTCTGAGCAGTCAGAATGTCAAACACCCCAATATGGTAAATGAGAGAAACTCCTGCAAATGATTTTCTGCTGTGAGGCTTCCTTAAGTATTTTAATATCTCAGGAGACGAGTACCTGTGACCGTAGGAAGACTGAAGAAAAAAAAAAAAGAAGGTGAAGACCATGGCATTTGAAGCATAAGAAACAGCACAGTAATTACAACAAATGCAGTGGAAGCACTCTGGGCGCATCAACACACACAGGATGAGCACACGTGGGTCTAGCTTCTTGGGCTTCAATGGGACAGCTCATGGAAGGCCCCCAAAAGTGTTCACGACGTGGGGATCCGGTGTATGAGGTGGAACAAATTCATCTGAACCGCACTCGAGCTGGCTTGAGCTTCCCTCTCCTTTTGAAGTTTCCAAGAGTATTTCCAGCCCTTCAGGTCTCTGGGAGAGGGGAACTCACCGTGCCTTCTTGCTGGGCGGTTGAAATAACAAACTCTAGTGGGCACTGCAAGCTGGCGCCCGGCCAGCAGACAGGCACAGGCCAGCACAGAGAAAAGGATTTAATGCACTCACAAAGAATAACTACTGGGGGACAAAAGAGAGCTTGTGTTTTTATTCTTTCCTTTTCCTGCTTCCAGGAAACTTTAAATAGATTGATTAGGGGCATGCATGGGATATCTCTCTAATGAGCCAGTAGAGCCGTTTAATGGCGAGGTGATGCCAGCCTTGGATTCTTTCTTTCTTCTTGGGTCTTGCTGAATATCAGAGTAGTCACAGTCTGGAGTTTGGAATGGGAGAGAAGCAGAGTTTTCCACTTGGTCATCCAGAGGGTGCTGGATGGGATCACTCCTTGGTGAAGCACCAGGCACAGAGCTGAGCTGTCTGAATAAAGCTGCCCATCTCTCCCAGGAGGCAAACCAGCAAGGGTGGCTGCTGGCTACGCTGCAAATGTTCCCAGCCAAACACTAGCTATAGGATTTGCTTCAGTAATTACCTCTACTTTAGTCTTATGACCCAACAGGAGGCAAAATGACTCTTGGCCAAATTACAAGTTGCTGAGAGAAGTCTGGGGCATTCAGGCGTGTGTCCTCTACCTGTTGGAGTGAGTTAAAAGCAGGTGGGCAGGTTTTGTTCTCTATTTTGCATATCTTCCGGAGAACTCAAATGCCTGTACTTATCAATAGATGCAGGAGAGGGAATGAGTTTCTTATTTTTTAATACTAAACAAAGACATCCCTTCCACTGGGACCAGCAGAAAGTACTATGCATGCTGGAGACAGCACATGATGGAAGGGGATTTCTCTCCTTCCTGACCTTAGGAGCAAAATCTTTTCCTCTTTTATACACAGGTAAAAATTCAGACCACCATCCATATACCTCTGATAATTAGGAAACCTATAGATTTGGCTCATGGGAACAATTTTATGTCTTCTAACAAGAGGAGCAGTGTTCCCCTAGGTCCTGCTCCTTTCAAGCAGTGCTGCTATGACAGTAATGTGATTGTCACTGCCATGGCATGCTTAACCTTTGCCAAACCAGAGCTGGGGCATTAACTCAGATCCTCAGCTCACAAGTCTTAAAGGGCAACATAACCTGTGCTGCCTCCACACTGCCAGGCTAACACAGTCTGCAGCTCAGCAGCAATAAGCATGTAAATGTGACAAGCGTAAGCCATAACAATGATTGATGCAAAAAGAAAAATAACAAAGAGGAGCTGAAAAATAGCGATGAGGAGGAATTCCTGGGACCAGTGTCTCCATGGCATCAGCAGCCCCTTACCCTGACACCAGAAGAAGGGCTACACTTGCCTGTGGTAGAAAGGATCTCCATGCCACACAGTGAAATTCCAACAAACAGGACAAGGACTGATGGTGTCTGGAAGTGGTAGTGCCACTGCTACCCGGCTAATAGTCTGAATTAGATGATGTGAAAAAAGAAGGAATATATAGACAGCCAGCTGCTCAAAGGCTTACTACAACCTTGCTTTTATTGTTCTGCTAAGTTAGAGGTGGGGCATCAGAGGGATTCCTTGCATACCACTACTGAGAAATTTTAATATGTTCCACACTGACACAGATAAAAAGGAAATAACAGCTGATCAGAGTCAGCGGAGCCTGCAGCATCTCTTCAGATGCATGTACAGAGTATGGGCAAAGTGCTCTTGGCTCAGACACCCGCATTAACCTGACCCAACTAAACCTTTCTCCTGTCACTGAGCTGAGTTTCAGCAAAAGGACTGTCAAGTGGGAAGTCAGGCAGCAGAAAAAGAGGTGATTTGGGCATGGCTATTCACCCCATCCCAAGATAACAGGACATGGAGAAGGGCAGGGAAGCTGAGAGGCCGAACATTTAACACTGATGAAAAGAAACACATGTTTACACAACCGACAATGATCCGATGGAACAAGATATCACAGAGGGCAAAAGTTGAGCTGGGCTCAGCAAAAGGACCTGTTGTGTATGGGAGGGTTGCAGTCACAGGGGTTTTATTTTTAAAGAGTTTTTGGAAGGTTATAAACTCTTAGGACGCTGAAGGTTCAGTTGATGGGTTTAGGGTAAAATCCTTGGCCACAAGTTATTCGGTAGCGGCCTGCCAAAGGGTCTCTATGTCATCTTTGATGTTGCCACTTCCAGACACGCTCAAGCAGGGGATTGCTCAAATAACACGGGGCTGTGGCACAGTCACATGGAGTAAAAGTTTTTTAAGACTCAAGTCTCTCCTCATACTCAGGAGCACATTAGAGATAGAGGAATATGTAATGCTTGCAATAGAACTATCAAATATTTATAATTGTAATTGATATTTGGGGCTAGGGAGAGGGATTTTTTTCTTCTTTCAGTTAAACAGATAATCCACTAGATTTGTCGCTAAAACAAATATCTCAGTGTCTTCATGCAAGCTTTGCACCATAGATAGTTCACTCCCTTCAAAGTCCAAGAACAGCCTTGAGCACTTCCTACTGTGTCTGACAGGAGACAAGCCAGGAAGGGAACAAAGTCATCCTCAGGGGAAATGGGGAACGCAGCCAACTCCAGGAGGACTCCCTGTCAAATGACTCAAGGCAGCATCAATGCGAGCTCCCACCTGGGCAAAAGAGACTGCAATCCTGACTACACAAGCAGGCAAGAACATACAGATGTTATCACAGCAGCACGTGAGGGATTGTTCCAGTGGGGCAGGTAGCTTTTGTGGAAATCAGCCATGAAAAAGCAGCTACCTGGAGTACTGCTACTGCAAACTGTACCCAAGACTGTCCATAACAGGGATCTGCCCTGCAAGGGGCAGTCATCAGCATACAGGCATCTGATCAAATCCGGGTGCTGCACGAACCCAAGAAGCCTATGTGGGACACCTTCAGGAGGAGAAATGAGCTTGCAACTATTCAGCAGCAGCTCTTAATTATACCCTGTCCCTAAATCAAATTGCATTTTACTTTGTAAGCTTTAAACATCTATTCCTTCCACATTTGCTTTTATAATACCAGTTCTGCAAATAGGATTTCATTATTCCAGCAAGGGCATGTTCATGTAGATATAAGTCCCTGATTCAAGCTGGTAAGTAATTACTCACTGAATAGTTCTCTTTAGGTCTAGGGAATTATTCATGTGTATAACTGCTCACAGATATGAGTAAGGTCCCACAGCCTGAGCACAAGTGAGCTTCATCAGTAATTCGAAAGGAAGGGGGGAAAAAAAATAAAGAGGTCCTGAAATGAAGATATTCTTATGTTCTTGTGAGGAGGGACAAATCACAGCATTGTGATTATTACATCCGCATTTATTGACTAAAGCAGGCAGCTGGGTTACCTCTGTTAGAAAGTAACTTTGCAATAAGGAACTGATTTGAAGTGAATTTGTCCCCATTGCTGGTTTCAAATAATCACTTGCCTTCAACAGAATTGTCCCCACTACTGGTTTTAGATAATCATTCTCCTGTCCTTTTTCAACATGCAGAGTTCCAACCTCTCGGCCCCTGGGACAGTTCAAGGCTTTAGGAACTGTAAGCAACATTAAGTATATAGGGAACACTTTTTTTCATCTTTCAAGAGCTGCAGAAACCTTAATAGGTTCCTTGCCATGCCATCTGTCTCAGGGGATAAACAAATAAGATATGTCATGGGGGAGTTATGAGAGAAATTTAAATGAACTTGAGGGGTAGCATAAGAGATCTGTCCCAGAGTCCACACACAACACCATCAAAACTGCCCCCACCCCCGGCACACACTCTGTTATCTAACCCAGCACTGAGACTGGTCTCCACAGGGCTTATCTTTGTCACTCTGCTGTTTGCCACCGGCCCCGGCCGCTTGAACTTCTATAGGATGAATTGACTCACCTGAATCGCAGCGCGGAGAGACGCGGTTCTCTTGGCGCAGCGTCCCTTCCCGAGCCTCGCAGCGCCCCTACCCTGACACTTTGTCCCTGGGCTCGTAACAGTGGCGCTCCTCTTTCGTCCCAGAGGAACAGAGAACAATTCTGCTCGTGGCTCTGGCGCACAGGGAAACGATCCGCCGGGCAGGGAGGAGAGCCTCCCTCTGCCCTTCCCTCGGCGGGCGGGCCGGGGTGCTGCAGCATCCTCCCGTGTCAGCCCCCGGCCCCACGGCCACGCCGCGTTACGCGCGGCGCTCACGGGGCTCGCCCACCTACTAAAACACAGCCCTCGGCATCCCGGCGAAGGCGAGCAGCGGGGCTTTCCTCGCAGCCCTCAGCCAGTCCCCGGCGCACCTTAAATCAGCCCGAAACCCACAGCCAGCCCAGCCCACGGAGGGGAAAAAAGCCTTGCAGAAGTTCGGGTAATAATGCGCAAATTAAGGGCGCTCCCGCGAGGCGTGACACGCCGAGCTGGAAATGAGTGTTGCCTGTTGTTGGGAAGGACTCTGAGCGCTCCGGCAAACGACTGGCAAGAGCACAGCGGGCGTGAGTCGTGACACGAGTGAACAGCCCGGCTTTGAGCTAGCCTGTGCTCCTGGAGCCCGGCTGTAATGGGGCAAAGAGGGTGCTGGCGGTACCAGCGCTCCCTTGGGGAATTCAGGGCAGAGTCCAGCGTGTCCGTGGCTCCAAAGCCACACGGCCAGGACCAGCAGAGAGCTGCCGGCAGCAGCCCGGCATGCCCCCAAGAATCGATGCTGGACCGAGTCGCTCAGCAGCACGCTGGGCTACCTGTTTGACTGGTACAAGCATCCTTCGGACTGGAGATAAAGGTACAGGGGTAAGAAGGAGACACCGGTACTGGAGCTGCGCCGGTTCCATTTAAGCACATTTTAGCTTAAAAAATGGTACAAGGAGAACTTGTGTGTCAGAGAAAGACAGTAAGCACACGGTTTAAGCCCGTGTGATACCCAAAATCTGTTGGAATCTCTTATTTGAGTGCTTACCTTTGGTAAATGCACCACTCCTTCCTCCCCTTGAACTCTTCAGAGAGCTAAAAAGAGGTCCTGTTACTTCCAAATGCTTTTGTTCTTCTGTCCCTCTGTCACATGGCTTGCCTTTTATATTTGCAACACACAAAAGTTAGGGCTGTTGTTTAAGAGAGAGAGGGGGAGAGGGAGAGGGAGAGAGAGAGGGAATGTCAAATGGAAAAGTGCCATTGCAGTCATATATCAATCAGGGCAGCAGCAGCAGCAGCTCGCTGGCAAATGGGAATTCCACAGAAATGTGAAGCTCCTGTTATCTGAGAAATCACAAAACACCACCAGCCAAGCTCCCCTCTGCAGGGACTTCTTATTATTGGCAAGCCAGGAAATAGAAGGAAATGTAGGCGCTTTTTAAATTGTTGTTATTGTTTCAGATCTGGCGATAGTCACACTGTGGTATATGGAAGCCAGTGGAATATAAATCCTGAATCAAATTCCTTCCTAAACAAATGCACTGTGTGCAAGATAAAGCAAACCACTGAGGAGCGAGGTAACAGAGCTAAGTGAAGAATCTGACAGTAATGATTTAAAGAATTTGATAACTGTTTGCACTTGGAAAATGCCCATAGAAAAAGGCCTTTCCCTGGATTACTCATTAATATTTTTTTTTTTTACCAGTTTTTCTTAGATTTTTTCTTAACTGTGATTGATCTCAGAGAACCTTAAATCAAGCTGTGCTGCTTCACTACCATTGGTCACCTAAATCATCTGACATTCCCTGGCTCTCCAGTTGGGTAAGCAAACAAGCATTTTCTGTATAAAATTCCGCTGCTTAAGACAACCTGCTCTGAAATGCTGAAGTTTCACTCAAATAAACTCAGAAGTTTGCTCACAGAAGAAAACAACTTTGTCTTTCTTACTCTGAAAAGTATCAATTTTGAAAAAAACCCTTTGAACCTTTTATAGGAATACTGTGGTCTATGCAAAAA